>JACVVK020000163.1:875000-892500 GCA_018292915.2 Batillaria attramentaria | reverse complement strand
TTGTCTGGCGCCAAACCTCCTGCTGGAGCTCTGGGCGCCTCACAATAGCAGAGTAGCCTCACATACGCATTACATACACATTATATACACATTACATACACATTACATACACATTACATACACATTACATACACATTACATACACATTACATACACATTATATACACATTATATACACATTACATACACATTACATACACATTATATACACATTACATACACATTAAATGCACATTACATGCACATTACACACACGTTACATGCACATTATATACACACTACATACACATTACAAATACACTGTCATAATACATCCTTACACAACATCATGATGGTGACAGTGATGGTGGCAAAGTCATTTTAGTCTATGTAATGTAGGCAGAAAAGGCGTGATTTCAAAGCAGGACTGCCCCCCCCCCCCCCCCCCCCCCCCCCCCCCTCCCCCGCCCATCCCGCCAAAAAAGAGTAAAAATTTAAGTTATTTACGTAATAATGGCAGTAAAGTGTCCGGCTACGTCAGAGAAGCTCGGCTCACAAATTCAGGTAAGAGAGAGAGAGAGAGAGAGAGTCAAGAAAACTTTATTTTTTCAACGTTAGAGGTAATTAATGTAAAACAGCCAATTTTCATACCTGCCGTTGCTAATTCTAGTAGTATCTATTCTAGTAATGTCTATCTAAATCAAACAAACACACACACACACACACACACACACACACACACACACACACACACACACACACACACACACACACACACACTCACAGATTGCCAGGTACAGCAAAGGGAACAAAACAGAAATACCAATGAATCCATAGTTAAAAGAAACAACACACTTAAAAGAATTTGAACATTTAAAAAGCGAGAGAGAGAGAGAGAGAGAGATTATCTAACAAAAAACAAAATCGCCGTGGCTCCGTGAGCAAGCGTTTAGCGTGAAAATCGTGACAGACATGAATGAATATGATTAGGGAAATGCGAAAATGCTTTTACTGCAAACTCAACAGGTGGAAATTAATAGGTCGAGTTTTAAGGCCGAGTTTTTATCACGGCGGGGCAGTTTTATGTCAGTTTTGGAAACCCTGCTGCGTAAATGCAGGGAGATTTGCAGGTTTGACAAAATGCTTTTAATTGAATGGTTTTGCACAAAGAATTCAATTTGAAAATGCGCTCGTAAAAATCTTAAAGGCAGTTTTGCGCCGAAACTTGACAAGTTTTTGGAAACATCAAACTGTGGGCCGTGAGTAGTGCGTCAGTTACACCCGACAAAAAAATTGAAATTTCATTTGAACAAAAAGGAGTAAAGAATTTTCTTTTTTAACAGTTTGGATTGAACTGGAAAATGGAATCCACATTTCTATTATTCTATCATGCTTTTGTGTTTTATTAACAGCATCAGCTTTGGAAATGTTCAGCCAAGGAAATTTGAAAAATAAACAGTTCTAAATTCCGAAATTTAAATAGCCGAGCTGACCCCGCCTTCGCACCACGTGATTGTAATGTGTTTATGTCCAGTGTGTGAGAGAATGCGTGTGCTTCACGTGAGCGTGCGTGTTGGGTTCAGTTCGCGGCGCTTTGAGCCGATTCATGAAGTTGGGTAAAGCGCCTATACAATACTCATTATTATTGTTATCATTGTCAAAAGATGCATATATCCCGACATCTTAACGTTCAGCTGATCTGACCTGCTAAAGTTACCCCCAGACATAAAGCATGTTTAGTTGGACTTCGTAATGAAGACTTCGCTAAGCAGCGTAATCCATTTACGTGTAAATTAGGCACGTTAGTGGCACCATTCGCTAATCGCAGCGCGTCAGCCGCTCTCAGCCTCTGTCGTACGAGCCTAATTTACATGTAACTGGGTCATGCTGCTCGGCGAAGTCCGCCTCTTTACGAAGTCCTGCTAAGCATGCCAATAGACACATAAAGACACATCACGACAGTTACAAATAAAGACGCATCATGAAAGATAGACACATAAATTTCAGCACTGCCCTAGAGGCACGCTTTAGATGGAGACAACGAGGGGAGGCCGTGTTTAGTTTTACTGGGACGTACTGACTGGGACCTTGGCTCACTGTAGCGTAATGTCGCTGGAAGATAAAGCCCTTTCAAAAGAGATATATTGACTCTGTGACGGAAAGAAATGATGTATTGACTTGGTGATAGAAATGTTTTTGATCTATGAGTCTTTGTCAGGTTACTGCAAGAATGTAATTCTGCTGACAGATCCCATCTAAAATCATGTGGTATTTAACTGACTTGAATTGAATTTTTACTGGTTCAGAATTCGTTGGACAACATGTGTGTGTGTGTGTGTGTGTGTGTGTGTGTGTGTGTGTGTGTGTGTGTGTGTGTGTGTGTGTGTGTGTGTGTGTGTGTGTGTGTGTGTCTGTCTGTCTGTCTGTCTGTCTGTCTGTCTGTCTGTGTGCTCACGCGGCGTTGAGCCCTAACTAACTAACTAACTAACTCTGTGCGTGCGTGTGTGCGTGTGTGTGTGTGTGTGTGTGTGTGTGTGTGTGTGTGTGTGTGTGTGTGTGTGTGTGTGTGTAATTCAACGTGCATGCTTGGTTCCTCTCAGTCCTCTCGGCATTTCTCGAGAAATCGCGCTGAGTCAGCCATACTAGCGCCCGACTGTCGCCGCAAGTGGGATGCTCAACCAAGTGGATTAGCATTAAACGGCTCGGCCTCCTGTCTTGTTGAGCCATAAAACCTCGAGCCCCTCCAGTAGAGCAAGAGGGGGTGGTCTCATGGAGATCCGACTGAGCAACACATACTTCTGCGCACGCAGATTTCCTTTGCCAGTTTCCCGGACATGGGACCTTAGCTGTTGAGCAGTAGGCTACTACCTTAGACAGTAGGCCGCCAATACTTGTTACACATCACTAATAAGCTCACAGGCAACAGAAACGCAAAAGTACAACTGAGACATGTGGTAAATTCTTGAAAATGATTTCATGTTTTTGTTTTGTTTTTTCCCCACAAAAATGAAAACGAAACAAAAATTCATCCGATACGAAATTCGTCTTGTAGAGTTCCGAAAAACAATATGCGTGAGTCAGTGGCTTTCAACCCTTTTGGTTCAGGCCGTGCTGAAAGTCAGTACCGTGTTGATCCTCCACGGGCAGCAATGGCCGCCCTGCACCTGGAGCGCACATGGAGACATGGAGCGCACCAGATTGTTGGTTTGCTGCTGGGGAACCTGGGCCCACACTTGTACAATGGCTGCACGCAACTCAGCTGCCGTACGTTCCGGGGCATGTAGTAAAAAAAAAAATTCCGCGAAATATTGTGCAGAATTTTTCCCCCTTTTTAAATTGGTGTGTATTGTAAAAAAGAAAAGAAAAAAAGGCCAAGGCTGTTTGTTGGCTTTGTAAATAAGTTTCATGCCAGGTGATGGTTAAAAACAGTGGAAAATGAGCCTGGCATGTGGACTGTTTGTATTCATGCGCGGCTGGCACAAGAGGTAGCAGACGACAGAGGAATAAGGGGTTATGTGGTCGCTGCTACCATTACCAAAAAAGAGGAATATTGGAATTTGTTGAAATTAACCTACACATGCGTCTTTGGCCGCTGAATTTTTGTGACCTTTTTGGTACTCTGGAAAGAAATTAGTCTTGTATTGGTCTTCCTTTAAGCTACACAAATTCTTCATGCATATTTACATCATGTTTTAAGCTGGATCTTTTTTTGTTTTAAAAAACCTGGCAGAATGGGACTCGGTTTAACCGCGAAATAGTCTTTGTTGCTTGCGCGGCGTTAAGCCTTAAATAACTAACTAACGAACTTGTAACTTTTTTTTTGTTTTGGGTGATTTTGAAAGCATTCTTAGGGTGTCACGTGCAGCGTAATGTTTAAGGGGAATATATAGCATTTGTGACCCTCCACCACGAAATGAGTCTTCTTGTGCTATTTGTTCATGTTACAAGACGACTCATTTCGTGGTGGAGGGTCACATTTTCTTTGAAATCCGTATCTGTGTTGTGTAGCCTGCACAAGCAGTTTTCCTTTGCCAGTGTCCCAGACAAGAGGCCTTGGCTGTTGAGCAGTTGACCGCCAAGAGTCTACGACCACGACTTACGATTAGCTTCAGTCTCATCTAAAATATAATCTAGATCAGTTTTTAATGGCTGACAGAGCATCATCTCTCCAGAGTTGAGAATGTGGTAAATACTGGCATTTTTGTTGTTAGCCATACGCCATTTCAAGCAGCAAATTGCAACACTCACGGTTTATTGTCGTTGGTGTTGTTTTCTTTTTGTTGTTGTCGTTGTTGTTAATAATAATAATAATGAGTATTGTATAGGCGCTTTACCCAATTTCATGAATCGGTTCAAAGCGCCGCGAACTGAACCCAACACGCACGCTCACGTGAATCACACGCGTTTTCTCACACACTGGACATAAACACATTACAATCACGTGGTGCGAAGGGTCAGCTCAGCTATTTATATTTCGGAATTTAGAATTGCATTTATTTTTTCAAATTTCCTTGGCTGAACATTTCCTAAGTTGTTGTTGTTGTTTGTCGTTGTTGTTGTTGTTCTTATTGTTGTTTGCTGTTTTTTGTTGTTGTTGCTTTGGCCCGTCAAGATCATGACTATTCCTTTGTTCTTGTCCGCAGGCACACTACATTCATTCATTCACCGATAAAATCGCATAATCACTGCCCATAGCTTCAGCTAGAGTACTTCAGTTACCCACGTACTGCAGGACCAAAAAGCGAGATAATATGGCACACAACAGACAGCACACAGTTTTCGATACAATGTTTCTCAGTCTTTGGCCTGACCAAAGTGTCTGAGAGAGAGTTAGTTAGTTATTTTGGGCTTTACGCCGCGCAAGCTACAAAGACTATTTCGCGGCAACTGAGAGAGAGAGAGAGAGAGAGAGAGAGAGAGTGTGTGTGTGTGTGTGTGTGTGTGTGTGTGTGTGTGTGTGTGTGTGTGTGTGTGTGTGTGTGTGTGTGTGTGTGTGGTCTTTATTTTCCAACGGTAAAAGTTTTGGCAGAAATACCATGTTTGAACTTGCTGTTGCTAAACTACGATGATGAGAGAGAGAGAGAGAGAGAGGTCAGTCGTCCATAAAAGGGTCACTTATGTCAGATTTGGCTGATACGGATCAGCAAAGCCACAATGGGTATAGGGCGATTTCGAGATACCGACAGGTGAGAGTGCTTAAAAGCCTGTAGTCGAGGGTTCTTTACAGGTTGTAGGAGTTCAGAGTTCGTTTCAGCAAATCCATTCAGAAAGAGTGAATGGTAGCCCTAACGCTGTGTACTTGACAGGAGGGGACCTCGTTGTGCTGGGCTGTCCATCAAACCTACATCTACCCACGACAAAGCCACCCGGAAAGCCATCTTACGGTTGGGAACAGTTTCGATCGTGAGTGCGCCTGCACGCTCGAAATATCTTGATGATTAACAGGGGATTTGGTCTAGTGGTTAAGGCATCCGACTTCGGATCCTGAGCTGCCGGGTTCGAGTCCCCGGTGGGCAGGAATATGGTGGGATTTTTCCTTCCCATATCGAGTCAAATCCATGTGCAGACTCGTTTGCGGTGCCTGTCTCGCCTTCGTGTACACATGCACGCACAAACATCAAGTGTGCACGCTAAAAATCCCACGTTCATCTTTCGAAGAAGAGTAGGCTGTGGCCGGTGGCGTGGTAAACAGAAATACTGTCGCACGCACAAGAGTGAATAGCAGGGTGGAGGTTTGCACACAAAGTAGCGCTTAACGGCAGCAGGCTTTTACTGCTTCGTCCTCCAGCCCCGCTGCGCCGTGAGCATTTCAGCAGAGATGGATATGTGCGCCGAGGAGAAGTCTACCATACCATGATTATTAACGCGATACAATGCTGTTTACACTTTGCGCGAGTGGTCGAACATTCAAATTCCGCGACTGTTGTTACACTACTGGAGCGCTCAGTGTGGTCGCCGCGTCATCGAGTACGCTTCTGTTGGCTCAGTGCCAGCATTACAGACGCAGTCACTCTCTAAGTGTCTAAGTGATGAGGTGAGAGATATCACGAAAACAACTCACAGCGATCCGTGAGCATAGATGAATGGTGGCCTTAGCCAGTCTAAGGGTTCTTGTTGTCATATTCGTGTGACGCTAAGACAAAAGTACAAAGAATCAACGGTCCTTCTACAGAACTGATGGACAAATCTACAAAAAAGATTTGTGCGTGAAAAGCACCTTTGCTGCTGATTAAACTTGTTTCGGGGAAGCTAGAAAGTGTTTATCTAAAGAACAAGATGAAATTACACGTCCGCCACCCTAAACTCTACCTTGTACAGATTCACAACGGCTGATGTGATCTGAACACGTGTAATCAGGCCCTACCTTCAGTAGCAAGCTATCATTACTCTGCTCTACATTGTCAACAAGTCGGAGCGCCTCACCCGTAACGTAAAACTGAAAATTTGCCCTTGACCCAAGCACAAAGCGTGTTTAACATTTTCTATGAGAAAAGCTGTAGGCCTGCCTAGACTCAAGGTTCAAGCACTTGAGATCATAGTGAAAAGGTTCAGAAAACTACATGTGTCGGCGGTAGCGTACAATGTTGTGAAGGTGATTAATCAAATCAAATTCAAATTCAAAAATACTTTAGTGTCCATTAAAATTAGGTATAAAATGGAAATATCGTCTTTTGGCTCACAGCTCGAAACAAAACAAGAATGAAAATTTCAGATTCTAAGATTGTTGTTGTCGTTAGTACTGTTCTGTTGTTGTTGTTGTTGTTGTTGTTGTTGTGCCTGAGTCATCGACTTCTTCATTAGAAGAAATGTGTGCTGGCCGTTTACCACCCAGCACCCATCTGGACCCACCAACCAGTCAACCAATCCACCAACCAGTCAGCCAATCCACCAGTCCACAGACTCTCTCTCTCTCTCTCTCTCTCTCGTGTTGAATGCTCTTGTGCCTTTTGTACTACCATTATGTTGTATGTAGCTCGTAGTGTAGTCTTCAACGGCAATTTTGAAATATGGTTATTGTAACCAACATTTTCTCTCTCTCTCTCTCTCTCTCTCTCTCTCTCTCTCTCTCTCTCTCTCTCTGTGAAAATACTGGCCAAGGTCTCAGGGCAGAGATCAATGGACAGCATATTTATGCTAATCCCAGGGTACTCTTTATCTCGGCACCCCGAGCCTCACACAGCCTCATCTCTAACTCCCTCACGACAAAAAGTGATAAAAACATTTCATTGGATTCCTCAACACAGTCAGCTGAACTGGGTTTTTAGGGGGCATCTCCTTGGCAGCTGGCTACAAAAGGCCTGCAAGTGTGCACGTTACGGACATAAAGAGCCCTGGACCGCCCATTAAAAAAAAAAAGAAGAAGAAGAAGACGGGGGTGACTGTGTGGTTCTTTTCACAAAATGATGTTGAAGAGATCTTCGTTTGTTCTCATTTGAAAACGGCTGTGCTCTGGTTGATGTGCAAAACTTTGTTCTGACAACACAATTACAAAAGTCGTTGTAATCATCTGATTTGTACAGTATTCATTTTCCTGTTCGTGAATTAGTGTCTTTTCAGCGTATGAACATCCTCGCTGCTTTCAAAGTCTAGCGTTTTCTCTTATTTAAGGTAAAACATGGGAAAGAAACTTTGTGCATTTGTAGCTATTGTTGTTGGTGATGTTTCTTTGTTATTTCTGTCACGTATTCCTTCGGTAGTTTGGTTCCAAACTCTATGGAACTCTATGGAACTCTATGCTTGTTCGTTTGTTTTTTGTACAAGTAATAATAACTAATAATAATTGTATACTGTGTGGGCTCTTTTTCCCACTTTCTTGAATTCGCTCAAAACGCCGAGAGCTGAACCCAACGCGCACGCTCACGTGAATCACACGCATTAATCACACACTGGACTTGAACACATTTTAATCACTGGTGGAAAGGGTCAACTCAGGTCAGCTACTTAAGTTTCGAAATTTACAACTACATTTATTTTCAAATTTTGTTGGCTGAACAGTTTTAAAGCAGAAGGGGGAGAAAGCCGGAGTACCCGAAAAGAACCCCCCAGGATTGGCCCGGATAAACGGTACCACGTACGAGAAGGAACAATTCTTCGCCCCGAAAGGGACTTAAACCTGACCTCTCTCATTGGTGGCAAAGTGTCTTAACCACTCGACCACCGACCTCCCCGGGAAGTAGGTAGTAAAAAGCAATCTTGAAGGTCAGTGTCCTCAATCGGTATGCTGAATCCTCTACGTCTTGGGGTGTTTTGACAGGGCCAGCTCATTGCTCGGTGTCGTAATCTTTGTGTCGGAGGAATGTCACTAAAGCCTACAGCAGACGCTGCGAGCCTGCGCAGCCTTTGCACGCTGGCCGAACGGCTTTTCTGTTCACACGCTAGGAACGTGTAGTGAGCGGATTGCTGTGCCCGCCTGGCGCTGGACAATACACAAAGCGCGTAGCGTGCGGTCAGCGGCGATTGATTGGCGTGGCGAGGAAATAACAAGACCGTGTTCGATTCACTGGCAAGTCGACGGCGGGGCAGTTCATTTCCCCTGGCGAGCCGACTTCATTGGCTTGGAGTGCGTTTTACCGCTGGTATCGCCACGTCTGAACGGAGCCCTTAGAAGATTCTGCGCTAAGATAGGACAATCATAGACAAGCAACAGGCTTCAGCGAGCAGCCATTGTAGGCTGGACTTTACACGAGGCTAATCTGCACGAACTAAGAACTAACTGGATAAGACTAAAACAACTTTGCCTCCAGCTCGGGTGGGTTCCGTGAGATCCGGGTGGCACTGGGTGGGGATAGGGTGACGGGAATGACGGGGGAAAAATATTTTTTGCTGCATCACTGTGGATCAGCGTTTTATCCCCCCACGCAAGACGTAGAGGATACAGGTGACTGAACACTGGCGGTGCGTGACCCTGAAATCAGAGCACTGTTGGAAGTTCCCTTGCAGCTCTCAGCGGGATGTATGGAAATACATGGTAAATGGCTAAGCGCACGACTTCCATAAACTTCACTTAGTTTTATTTATTTCAACACGTGTTTTCAATTACTGAATTACCAGTCGCCCATATTCCCGTGAACTGGAGGGGGTCGAGTGGCTCAACCGCTTGAACGCTGCACTCGGGTTCGAATCCCGACAGAGCCAATATATTTCTACTATATACTTGTATGCCCCTTTGTTGTGTGATGTGAGGAGAAACTGTATCTTGGAATATTACCATGCATGGCCAAACGCTGTCAAATTCCATGATCTGATGTAACCTTGTTGTAGTCTTCCCCCCCCCCCCCCCGGGTGGTGCTGCTGTTAGGATGTAGTGTATGGCCGTTCAGGCGGTGCAAGCAACCCATGTAATCAGTCAGCCATCCACGCATACTCACACCCTCACTCCATGCAGGAAACGAACACGAACGATGATATGCAAATGCCAGACTGAAGATGATTACCGGGATGCTCGAAGTTTACTCCGAGTGAAGCACACACACACACACACACACACACACACACACACACACACACACACACACACACACACATGTACTCGCTCACTCATCCGCCATTCCCTCCCATATCATGGTGACCATGAGCCAATGACGACAACACTCTTTGAGGTGGAATACTTTATAACTGTAATGATAAAATGTATACAGCTTAAAGGAAGATGTACTCTTGAGACATTGTCAGAGTGATGATTAGTGTATGTGTGTGCGTGTGTGTTAATCGTTAGTTTGATTTTTGTCTTTGTCTATTGTGTCTAATAAGTTTATTAATAGGTTAACAGGTATGTGTGAATTATCATTGTTATAATGCGTTATACCACTCTATGAAATGTGTTGGATTTTGTATGTTCATTTTCTGTTTGTTTTTTGTTTTTTGTTTTTTTGATTGTTTGTTTGTTTGTTTGTTTGTTTGTTTTGTTTTTTGTTGTTGTTGTTTTTTGTTTTGTTTTGTTTTTTGTTTTGTTTGTTTGTTTGTTTTGTGGGTTTTTTGTGTTTGTTTGTTGTTGTTGTTGTTGTTGTTGTTTGGGGGGGAGGGGTCTTTCTTTTCAATGCCCCTAATGGGAAAAATAAAAGACTTTTACAAAATTTGTGCACGCCGTTCCTGGTGCCGTGGTTGTCGAAGTCACCCTCGCAGTGGACAAAAGACGTTAAGCCTCAAAACATCCCCACACCCTTCCCATTAAGCTGAAGAAATGTGACAATCAAGACAACCCCATAGTGCTATACACGGTTTCCCTTTCCTGATCTCTTGTGGCCCAAGCCTTTCAACGCTGCGGCAGCTTCTCGTGCCTGGTGAGGTTCAAGGTCTGCACACCCCTTCATTATAACAGTGAGGTCGATACAAAGCTGGCTGCCTGATTAAATCTCGTTTGACTTTAAAAGGCCTGTGTTCCGGCCGGTCAGTTACCTAAACCCGCCCTCAGCCCTTAAGGCAAAAGTACCTTTAAGACACTAATCTCTGACATGCTGTAGCTGGACGGTAGCAAGCTGACATCGTTTCTTCAGCACCAGTCAACTGTGGAAAACAAGGACTCGCTTCAGTGATCGTACCAGGGTCCGTTTGTACCCGGTACTTCATGGTTCCATTTCCTTGGCGGTACGAAAACAGTTGGTTACGCTCTAGTGATGACTACCTATCATCTAGTTCTTTTGGAGTGTAGTAAATAAGGCGTGGCGGAGAAACAGAGCCCTGCATTACACAAAACAAATGTGAAATTTATTAGCACGTGAGTCATCTACATCGTCACGCTTCGCGATGACACTTGACTGTGGTGTTTGATCGTTTCAAGTCTGACTTGAAAACGTATCTGTTCCGGCTGGTTTTCGACTAGGTCCGCTTACTTCCCCTTGATTCAGCTGCTGTTGTGTGTGTGTGTGTGTGTGTGTGTGTGTGTGTGTGTGTGTGTGTGTGTGTGTGTGTGTGCCTGCCTATCTGTTGGTATGAGTGCGGGAGTACGCGCAATGAGTCACTTTGTGAGAGTTTGCGCTATATAAGTACAATTCATTATTATTATTTTATTATTATTGTCTTTTTTATGTTTGTTTGTTTGTTTGTTTGTTTGTTTGTTTGTTTGTTTGTTTGTTTTGTTGGTTTTTCTGGGGGGGGGGAGTTTGGGGGGAGAGGGTGTTTTGTCGTTGATGTTGTTGTTGTTGTTGTTGGGGGTGCTCTTTTGTTTTTTGTTTGTTTGTTTTGTTGTTGTTTTTTAATACTGTGAAAGGCTTTCCGAGAAGAAGGCGGTACCTTCATCCTACTTTTCGATTTAATGATTTTGGAAGAATGTTTAACATTATTCGTGCAGGTGTTCGAGAAATGTCTGAAAAGTTTGAATAATTTTCGCCCATGGAGAGAGGCTGGTTTGGGAACAGCACGTTCATCACGTAAGAGTGATATCAATAACCCTTTCCACCCCCTTCCCCACCCCCAACCCCTACTACCCTCCCCTTCTCTGCCGAGGTCCGTTGAGAGAGCTGAGGGTAGAAATAAGATGTTGAAAAATGAAAGAGGAAATATAGTAGAAAAGTAAATAAAGTGGGAAAAATATCAATGTTGACGAATGAAAAACTACAATGCTGGAGAACCGCACATCTGAACACAAACGAAACACTTCAATGTAATGATAATTCGTATGAACAATGAGGATTTTCATTCAAGAAAGCTCTCGGCACTTTACAAACAAGAAAAATAGAAGAAGAAGAAAAAAGATGTGGATGTGTTCTGTGAATGTCTGTGACTTTGGCGGTGGTGGTGAGGGGGGGGGGGATTATTTGAAATCCTGGTACCCCTTTTATTATTCCAACTGACCCGAATCCCGGCTGGGGCCAAATATTTGTTCTGGCCTTTTTCTCGTTGCACCGTCTTTGATATCACCCTTACGTGGTCGAAAAGGACGTTAAACTCCCAAACACCTACCCACCCACCCTCCAACTGACCTTCACATGGCCCGTCGTGAATTGTACCCCCAAAAAATCTAATTTGGTACTTGTCGCTGCCACTGAAGTACTGCATAATAAAAACCCCAACCGTGAGCCCGGTAATATTATCTACACTTGGTTATGATATCTACGTACGTATGTCTCTACATCTAGTTGACCTATCCCGTACTTCACTATCACCCGTCTTCCATCTCTCCTCCTGACGAAACGCCCGCGGCGGCAGCTGCTCCACTGTCATGATGGATGGATCGGCTTCATGCACGTCTACTCACCATCACCATCACCATCAACACCTCAAGCCTACCGCGCTCCGTCAGGCGAGAGAAGTGACTTCAGATTGGGTGTGATGTGTTTCAATAAATTTGTATTAAAACATTATCTTAACTGGCCGTATCTAAAGGTATTTATGTGGGTTGGGGAGAACATTGTTATTATGGATTATTAAATAACTTGCAAGTGATTTTCTTGTCTGTTCACAGTTATCCTTGTCGGCTTCAAAGTCCCAAGTCTCAAACCTGAACAATTTGTACGCCCCCCCCCCACCCCCCCCCCCCCCCCCTCCCTCGGATCCGATCCCTGGTGCATTTGGCTTCTGGAGTTTCAGAGTACTGGAAGCGCCTTCTCGTCACGGTTGACGCTCACAAAATGTTAAAACTAAGCTACCGTGGGCGTTGAATGTCTCGCGGTAGTCACTAAACTCTGACTGTGTACCATACATGGTCTATTGAATCCGTCACAGTGAAATCTGAAACGATGTAGTCAACAGTGTATCAGTGAGAAAATCTGATACAGAAATTCGCAAGAAAATCCCCGATGATGTCGAAACATGGTGCAACTGATGAGCGAAATGATTACGATGGTGTTAGGACTCCGGGGCTCAGTCCAACCGGTCATGTCATCATATAACAGAATCAGTGAAAGAGTTCGCTACATGATCCGTCTCCTGGTACAGAACTATAAACAAAATTCGAAAACCTACAAAGAAATGTTTCCGGTTTACGTAAAAAAAAAAAGAGAAGCAATCGTTGTCTACAAACTGGATAGTTTTCTATGCTTTCGCTAAGTGTTTCTAATGCAAAATTCATTACACAGTATCAAGGGATGGTTTTCATATTTTCTGCAGACAAAAGCCCGTATGTTGCTTATCCGACGTAAAAAAAAAAATTATAAAGCCGACAATGTGCTCACTCTAATGCTCTAGATACCGTTTCCGTCCTTTTGGAATAAAATAACAATTTAAATTGTTTGTTGTTGTTATGTTGTTGTTGTTGTTGGTGGTGGTGGTGCTGCTGCTGCTGCTGGAATATTGTGCGGTTTGATTTTTATTTGAGGGAAGAGTTGAAGTTTTTGTTTATGTCTTTATATTGTTATTGTTACAGGAAGCTGCGCCTTGTGCCGTCCCCGATGTGCTTCTGTGGAGAGCCATTGCAGAACACGAAACACATCCTACAAGACTGCAGGAATCTCCAGACCCTGAGGGAAGTGACTTGGCCACAACCAGTCCCCCTGCAACAGAAGCTGTACGGGCCGGTGGAAGAACTCCAGAAGAACACCAGATTCATCTCAAGCACCTGTCTCCAGGGCCCGCATGTAAAAGTCGGGGTTAGGGAGTTTAGCCCCGGCTTAAAGTCTAACCTCGAACTAAATTAGCTCTAGGGTTAGATTTTTTGTTGTTTTTTGTTTTAAATTAGGAAGCGGGTCCATTCCAGCAAGGTACCTATGCCGTTATAGGAGGATTTTTCTCGTTCTTTCTTCGCTTCCGGCCCCATGGGCTCGCCTTCACGCGGCGGGGCTGATTTCGCCAAGCTTGCCCACCCCTTTTGCTCTTTCTTTACTCTTATTTCTGCCTCCATCGGTCCATTCACCTGTCTTTTGCTCTCTTAAAATCTCCTCCGGGGGGAGGTCAGTAAGCGGGTGTCTGCTGACCCTTGGTCCAGTGAGACATCTGAGGGTCATTTCTGAAGGCCGACTTCACTGGATTCCCCCCACCTGGTCTTCAGCCTGGCGGGCTTTGTTCGCAGCGCCCTGCTGGTGCTGCTGAACACCTGTCACGTTGAAGACCTTCACAACGCACCCCTCTCTGGTGCGTTGTTTTCCCGAACCGCCTCACGGCGGGGAGGTTCCGTGTTGGAGCGGTTTGTTCTTCAACTGCCTCCCTGGCATGTTGTCTTCATTGGCAACTAAGGAATTTTCCTTCCTACCTCTCTGTCTATCCCTCACCAGCCCATTCACCTGTATCTTTCTCTTTAACTCTTTGACGACGAAGCACAATTTCTAACACGCGATTTCCTATAGGAAATCGCGTGTTAGAAATTGTGCTTCGTCGTCAAAGAGTTAAAACCTCCCGAATTTAGCCGCTCTGTCGTTCCTCTCATCTCTCAGCTGATTTCTAAGTTCGGCCCTTTCATCTATATTTCTTCTTTTCAACCTCTCACTCACGTCTGCACTACCAGTGGTTAGGAATAAGTGATGTTGGGCATATGCTGCGAACTGGTTTATTGCACCTAGGAGATGATAAGTTGCAATATTTGCTGTATATGCGCTTAGTATTTATCTTTGTTTTACCCACTTGTAATTGTTATTTGTTTTCTACGCTTTTTTGTAATCGGGAGTTCGAGAAATTAGCATGAAGGTGCAGCGTCTCCTGCATGTCCTAGGTTTATTTTGCCCCGTAGACCAGTCTGCATCCTTTGTCCAACGTTACTTTTTTGTTTTTTTCATGTAGTGCAGGCACACTCAGCCGCGAATTAGTCTTTGTGGCTTGCGCGGCTTTAAGCCCTAAAAACTCACTCACTCACTTCTTCGCTTCCTTTTTTTTTTTTTTTTTTTTTTTGGGGGGGGGGGGGGGTCTTTTGTCCTAGTCTGGGTTAGGCCCGTAGCCGTGGATTAAATTAACCTCGAGTTTTACATACGGGACCAGGTGTGATACAGAGACCGAGAAAAAGAAGAAGATGTTATCATCTTCGTTGTTGTTGGTTTTTTTTCTGCCAGCTTTCGGCTTTTTCGTAATGGTTTTAATTTCACGTTGTTAACAGCTTTTGAATTTCCTGCCTGGTTATTTGCACGAAGCAAAATATAAACGAAACGTACGGGGAGAAAGGTTGGGAGCGACTGACACTTTTAAACTGTTTCTTGCCTGTAGGACTATAATTATAAGTAGACCTGCGGAGGTGGAATACTAACTAATTGTTTTACGGCGCCAACTGACGACGACAGTAGTTTCCGGCAGGTCTTGTCATACGAATCAGTACTACAACTCACTATTTCGTTATCCACACCAGGGCTATTTTGGGAAGTCATCACTACAGGTAGAGTGCTTTGTTAGTCCACTCTCCCTGTCACCACTAAACGATTTGCTCTGACGATCACGGTCCAACATCGTGTGATGTGATGTATGAAACATGAAATGGCGCGGTCGGCAGTCACAGTGCAGCCTCCTTGGCGTGAGGGCATAATTCATGGTGACA
This sequence comes from Batillaria attramentaria, assembly GCA_018292915.2. Classification (NCBI taxonomy): domain Eukaryota; kingdom Metazoa; phylum Mollusca; class Gastropoda; family Batillariidae; genus Batillaria; species Batillaria attramentaria. The sequence continues at coordinate 877,133 of JACVVK020000163.1, read as the reverse complement.
GATTAGGACTGGGTCAATACGCGCACTCTATCCTTCACTGACTCGCCCCCCGTCCTGACGCTGACACGATTAGGTATTGTACATCACACACACTCACACTCCCTTCTCTGTCTCCTTTTGGCGCACGTGCGAAGGTGAATGTCACGGAGCAGTCGACGTAATATTGCGGGAAACAACGTCACCATGGGGAGTGAATCAAAATGGAGGGGCGTTTTTCCAGTGCTATGGCGCTCCAATTCATGACACCGTCGTTCAGCGAGTTCCAGCATTCCGTAACACCGAGTTGTTGTTGTTTTTTTTTAAGTTAAAACGCCACAGCACCGGAAACACGGTTTTGGGTTTTGGGTTGTCAGTTAGAAAGACCATAAGAGGCTGTTTATCAACCAGAAACCGACTTGTACTAATACACTACTACAATCTGAAGACGTGTAATAATAATAATAATAATGAGTATCGTATAGGCGCTTTACCCAGTTTCATGATTCGGCTCAAAGCGCCGCGAACTGAACCCAACACGCACGCTCACGTGAATCACACGCATTCTCTCACACACTGGACATAAACACATTACAACATTACAATCACGTGGTGCGAAGGGTCAGCTCAGCTATTTCAATTTCGGAATTTAGAATTGCATTTAGTTTTCAAATTTGGTGGGCTGAACATTTCCAAAGCAGAGGGGGGGGGGGGAGCCGGAGTACCCGGAGAGAACCCCCGACCATCGGCCCGAATGAGCCATGCCACATACGAGAAGGAAAAATTCTTTGCCCCGTGTGGGACTCGAACCCCTGACCTCTCCCATTGGTGACAGGTCTCTTAACCACTAGACCACCGACCGCCCCGTATACGTTCATGTTTTAAAATAACAGCTTTAGTTGAGAGTAATCGTCGTCGAAACTTTTGAAGCGGTATAGCAAAGCGAAATGATCGTCAGTTTTGTCTCTTCTGATCGCTCCCATTCCAGACTTGGAGGAAACGCACGAAGGGTGTGTTTGAGTACCCCGAAGACACCTTCACTGAGGATCCATGGGTGTTTAACTTACTTTTCCATCACGTGTAGGTGATATCAAAAACGGGGCAATGAGAAAAAGGCCAGCACAAATAAATATAAGTCCGACGCTCTACCATTCGGCTCCCCAGCTAGTATACGTTCATTGACTCAATTTGAAAATTAAAAGGAAAAGAAAGCAACTCATAAAAACGACTGAATAAAAGGATTTGTTTTTAGCAGAGAAGACTAAAGTCCCAAATAAGTGATGTCAGTGTAGGAGCGGAAAAACATACATTAAGCATACGAAGCAAACGTGAACGAGTCACTGTTCAGCACTCCTCTTTATGCTTGAGGCTTCAAGTCCGATTTCTTCTGACGGGACAGGTAAAGAGAACAGGGGTGGGTGGGTGTTCGTGAGTTTAACGTCCTTTTTCACCACGTCAGGGTGATACCAAAGACGGGGCAACGAGAAAAAGGCCAGTATAATTATTTGGCCCCAGCCAGGATTCGAACTCACGGCCCGAGCATTGAGTGTATAACGCTCCGTCATTCGGCTGTCCTAGATTCCCGGGAAAGTTCTAATGCTCGGGACGTGAGTTCGTATCCCGGCTGAGGCCAAATATTTGTGCTGGCTTTGTCATCGTTGCCCCGTCTTTGATATCACCCGTATGTGGTGGAAGAAGACGTGAAACCCCCAAACACCCACCCACCCATCCACCCCCGTTAAAGAGAACCACTTTTCTACAAGAATGATCTGTCATTTTAACACAAAACGTTTTTCTATTGTTTCCTGATGGGCAGACTTGATGTTGAAGAGAAGAAAAGAGATGAAGACTGACAACAACAAAAAAGAAAAAAAAAGTTGAAAAGAATCTGAGAAAATGAATACTCGTTATCTGCGACACGAATGAAGTAAAGGAAAATTCAATATTTTCATCACTTACCACTTGGCATGCCGCAGGGTCCGTAGGTCCTCACGTTGTCCAAGAAATCAAACTGGTATTTTCTGGCTGGAGGGTAGGTCAGGCGAATGTGGCCTGAACACTCCCGCAATACCAACACCGATAAAATCACTGCGATCAGATGGACTCTCATCTTGACCGTCATCGCTGGTTACTCTCTTCACGACCTTTTTGTAACTT
>JACVVK020000163.1:787500-870000 GCA_018292915.2 Batillaria attramentaria | reverse complement strand
CGGGACGGAGCTCGGCAGTGACTTTCTTCTCCTGTCCTCCTTACACAGTCTAGGGGGGTGTAGATTCTGCACACACTGTGGCTTTGGGGGGAAAACTGTGGTTTGTTCGGACAACCAAGCGCATTGAGAGCAGGTTGCTGAAGCTGATTTCATCCCCACTTAATTCTCACTGAGTGGCTGGATGGGTAGTTGGTGAGGGGGCGGGGGAAGGGGGTTAGGATCTTGCCAGCTGGACAGCTGTCCAGTGCCGTTGTTCTATTAGATGCATTATATGGTTACAGGTGTAAGGATCCTGGCGTGCCTACGAAAACAAAACATACGTGTATTAACAAATGAATGGCACAACCGCTTGTTTGTCACAACCGTATATTTTTGTTTGTTTCTTTCTTTCTTTTCGCTTTTTTTCCCTCCCCTTCTTTCTAGGTTTCTTTCTCCAGCAGCAATCTAAATGTGCACATGTTTATACTCTCTTTCTCCAAAGGTCCTCAGGAATAGCTTTGGGGCTCCCAGTCACTCGACCCACGGTTCCTTGTTGGTTTAAACATTTTTTTTTAAAATTATTCATTGACTGAAGGATCACCGTCAAGCAGTAAATAACATTACATTGTAAGAGAGCACAACAAGTAAAAACTTCTGTACGTGCTCATCTGAATCAGTTTACATGAAGCATGGCGGAGAAATTGGCGTGGACAAAATGGACTGAAATGTAAAGACATTAAAAAAAAAGAAAAAAAAAGAAAGAAAAGAAGAAAGAACATACCAAACTTTACTGTGAGTGGTGGTGGCAACCGCCCGTCCGCGTGGTCATATCGTAAGGTTTAGAAATTTAAATGGCGAAGCGACCCGATTAATCAATAAATTAAGATAAATAAACAAAAACTCGACCCATGGTTCCTTGTTCATGTATTTATTTGTTTCTTTCTTGATTTATTATCAGTTGATTGATTCTTCCTTATTCGCCTCCCGTTAGATGAGCAGCCGGGTGTCCTCGATGAAGGCTGCCGTCCGTCGCAGTTCCTCCAGGGTGCCGTATAGCTTGGTTTCCACTGCTGCCGGTATTGGCCAGTACTTCCTCCTGGATGCTACATGCGTCGTACAGTCTTGGAGGATGTGGTCGGTTGTCACTGGTCCCTCACCACAAGGGCACTCTCCACTCTGTCCAATGCCAAATTGTGAGTGCATGTGGGGTGGTACAGGCGATTGTGTCCAGTCCTCAGGCGGAAGAGCTTGACCTGTTCCCCGTCGTCCCAGCAAGTGGTATCTGTCTTCTGGGTTGTACTTGGGGTGCTGGAAGCGCCACTTCATTCCTTGCTGTGCTTTCAGTGATGATTGTCTTGATTTCGATTGATTCTCAGTCTGTTAGTACTCAAGCCCACCTTCGTCAGTACACGTGACCCTGCGATGAGGAGGAAAAAAGTTTGCTGATGTCACGATCGGCATTTGCATTAACAACCACACACCACCCCTCGTAATGTGTCATGATGTTGTGGGCGCTCCCAAGGGCCGCAACCCCGACCACTGACCTGGAACCCACCACTGGGTACAGCAGTACTTACCCACAAGGCAGTGTGACGGAACTGGGTCTGTTAGTGACGTCACGTAACGTTACGGCATGCCGTGAAAGGGCTTGGTGGGTTTGGCCGGTACGCCGGCTTGTCTTCACTCACAACGTGATATTCATTGCACATAGCGTGATCACAACAGGAATAGTTTTGTCTTTCTCCGAATACATCGACGCTATTGAAACCTATAGGTTTGAAGAATAATTACATCATTCGGTGCATGGTGTAACGAGAAAGAAACTCACAAGAAAGTCAGTTATCCGTCAGTCTTCTTCGACTAAATAAAATTGCAGGATTTCCTAGACAAACACAGGATGTGGAACTTTTTGTTGTTTACATTGTTTTTAATGTTGTTGTTGGTCAGTTTTTGTTTGGTTGCTTGGTGTGTGTGTGTGTGTGTGTGTGTGTGTGTGTGTGTGTGTGTGTGTGTGTGTGTGTGTGTGTGTGTGTGTGTGTGTCTGTGTCTGTGTCTGTGTCCGAGTCTGTGTCTGTGTCCGAGTCTGTGTCTGTGTCTGTGTTATGGAGGGGCTTGGGGGGGGGGGGATCAATGTATTTGGGTGTCCGTGAAGCTGGAACAAATTTTTGGGTGTTGACAACACTGAGTTGTAGGTTAAGTTGATTTGTTGTTCAAGCGGTTGAATCCTCGTGGTGGTTGTTGATGTCTTGTGCGTTTTTTCCGCTCGTCATGCCATTAGCGTGTTCCATAAACATTAGGAAATACACGAACAGCGTGCCAGTAAAAAATGCAAATTCATCTTGTACACTCTTGCTTCATCTTCATCTACTATGATTACTAGCCCTACTTACCCAGTAGGTCAGGTCCCAGGGTACGTGTACTGAAAAGATAATTTGCAAGCCTCGCCCGGAAAGTATTAAGACAGTCCTGTCACGGGTCGGTATGGAGACCAAAAAAAAATCATGTTTTGTTCTCAGTTAGCAGCATCCATTGTTTCCGCATTGCCCCTCAGCTGTACGTCATCCACAGAGATACCCAGTCACCACCTATCATGCGAAATGCCCTGATAAGGATCTTTCGAATAATTATTCACTCGGTCGTGACAAACGGCGCTACTGACTTGTGTCTTAAAGGCTTTAATTTGAAGATTTTAGGAGGCTCACAGATCGTTCTGAGTTGTTGTTGTTGTTGTTGTTGTTTTGTTTTGTTTTGTTTGTTGGTGGCTGCTTTTTTGTTTGTTTGTTTTTTGTGTGGGTCTTTTGTTTTTGTTTTGTTGTCAGTTGTTGTTATTGGTTGTTGTTGGGTTTTTTTGGGTTTTTTTTGTTTGTTTGTTGTTGGGTTTTTTGTTTGTTTGTTTGTTGTTGTTGGTTGTTTGTTTTTTTTTTGGTTGTTTTTTTTTTTTTTTTGGGGGGGGGGGTGTTTTTTTTTGTTTGTTTTTTTTTTGGGGGGGGGGGTTCGTGTTGTTGTTGTTGTTGTTTGTTTTTTTAGGGGGGTGTTGGGGGGGGGTGTTGGGGGGGTGTTGGGGGGGGGAGTGTTGGGGGGTGGTGGTGGTGTTGATGTCAAGCATCACTCAAGACACAAGACACAAGTAGAAGTACATAATTAAATACAGACAGGCTTGCGTTAACTGGTTGAAGTCAAAATGCAGCAGCCGGTGACAGTGAGGTTACCACACTCCCACACTAGCTCACTGAATTCGAGCAGCCGAAAAGGAAAATGGCCAGCACGGTGGATGGCTGTTTTTCTCGTTTGCGCGGCCATCAAACATCAGAGTGTTCCATTCGGAGCTCTACTATTCTCTAAGACAGACTATTTCGAACGCACAGGCGCAGTCGCAAGTGCTACAGATCCCAAAACACTAGGGTGCGTGGGTTTTTCAGGGTTTAACTTCTTTTTTTTTCCCCGCTCACCACGTATGGGCGATATCAAAGACTGACGGGGCAACTAAAAAAAGACCAGCACAAATATTTGGCCTCAGCCAAACGAACTCGAATTCACGACCCGAGCGTTGAAACTCCATTGCTCCGTCTCTGCAGCTCGACTGTCCCTGCTCCCCTTCCAGAGCCGAAATCTAAAACGTCAGTAGTCATGGTAGAAAGAGTGCCTTTAAGTGAAGTTTTTGCCGATTGGACTCAGTGAGATGAGCATCTTTTGGCTGGAGTGCATAAATTTCCATCACTGAGGCTATTATCATACTGTGTGACTGTGTGATAGAGGCCGAGAGGAAAAGTACGCCAGGAAAACGAATCGTGCAAAACGATGTGCCAGTACCACTGACCTTTTTTTTTTTTTTCTCTCTCTCTCTCTCTCTCTCTCACCCGCTGAGGCCCTGTAGATTGTGGCGAGGGTTAGTTAGTTAGTCACAGTTAGTTAGTCCAGGCCGGACACCGTGTCGCTGAAAACAACAACTTGACTGCGCCTTGTACAAATGACTTGATGGAGATATTGTCTTTCAGTTAAGTTATGATCGTGGCATGTGCGGCTTCAGTTCAGTCTCAGTGCCGGGTATACGTGGTGGAAAAGGACGGTAAACTCCCCCCCCCCCCCCCCCACACCTCCCCGTGCTTTCCGGTTCTGGTTTTGTTGTGCTGATATCTCTCGTTATAAGTACATCATCAAGTTGTATGTATTCAGTTTTTGTATATTTCAGTATGTTACATGAATCATAATCAGTGCGGCATTACTTGACATTCCTCCGGGTCCATACCCGGCCCAGATCAGTGGGGGTCGGTGGGTGTTTGGGAGTTTAACGTCCTTTTCCACCACATAAGGGTGATATCAAAGACGGGTCAACGAGAAAAAAGGCCAGCACAAATATTTGGCCCCAGCCGGCGGGATTCGAACTCACGACCCGAGCATTGAGAGTCCAACGCTCTACCATTCGGCCACCCCGGCTCCCAGATCAGTGGGGACTGAGACTGAAAAGCAGTATAACTGAAAAATCTTTGAATCTTTGAAACTGAACAACTGCGATGGGGTAAAGCTAGGCAGCTGACGCTAGTCATGGTGCCCCTCTCCTGTAATCCAGGATGTGACTTCCCCGATCACTCACGGGTTACCCGAACTAGGCTGACGCGAGACTGAGTTTTCCTGCCTAGTGTGAGGAATCCTCTGAGCCATAGGGGATAGTTAGAAGTTGTTGGGGCTCGTAGAGAACCTAGAGAGCCATCGCGGACTACCGGTGCTTATTGAAAAATTAGTTTCCATCCACAAAACAAGAAAATGGCAATGCTCCATAGTCAAGCATGAAAGTCAAGTTACGTTTGCCGAGAAGCCTTACATAAATATCAATATTTTCGTTCCTTTTTGCTCTATGCTTTGTTTAAAAAAAGTAGGTGGTTCGCTACAAAGGGCAAAATTACACTTAGTTTGAGAGGGGCGCATTTTGGGCCGACACCCAGTCCGGAAGTTACGGGTGACAGGAAGAAGAAAATCGCCTCATGGTGATAGCGTGAGCTTGCCGGTGAGCTTTGGTCGAGGACTTTCACTTTGATCGCCGTAAGTACGATACTTTTACTACTGTCCTCGTCTGCAGCTCTTGTGTTTTGCTTACAAGAAAGTCAGATCACAGTGGCCGCACTGAATGTTCATCTCGATTCTGCATAAATTACGAGGTCTTCACGGGTGAATTGGTCGATGGCTGCCGTGTAGCGGTCAGCGGCCTTGAAAATCAGGATAGGGTTGCAGTCAGAATCGCACAACCGTGCATGAGCAATCAGCCGTGATTAATGTAGGCCTACGAGTTATTGGAAGACTTGCGGCAGGGAGGGGGGGTGGGGGTGGAGAGAGATCGGTCATCCCCGTGTCCATCGTTTGTTTGCTGGGTATACATGTGTGTGTGTGTGTGTGTTAGAGTGCGCGTGCACTTACGTCTGCTCAGAGACATCACACTCTAGCCTAGTCTGTATAGTAATGTATACATGTGTGTCCCAGATCTGCGGATTCGAGAAAATGGTTTAGGAGAAGGTTTTAGGCGCATCAGAATTAAAAAAAAATAATAAAAATTAAAAAGGATCGTTTACCGCCATGTGTGTACTCCGCATTCCTGAGGCAGCAGCTATATCGCTAGGTTACCTCAGCTTGACCTGACTGTGATGGTCCAAAGGCTGCTCAGCCCAGATAACTTGATAAGATAGTGCAGGTGAACGGTTAGTGCACTCTTCACGCCCGTGTTCAGGGTACCTGAGGTAACTAGGTAAATAAACTTGTCGGTCAGAGTAGAGTACTCGAGCACTGGCGTAGTGTATGTTTGATCAGTGAGGGTGGGGGCACGGTGGACATGAGATTAAGAGTCTGTAATGTGTTGGATGGCAGGGAAGAACTGTAGTGATGGCTTGGTTGATTGTTTTTTGGTTGGGTTTGTTGTTGTTTTTTGCTGCCCCAACTCTTTGCCAGTTCCAGTGGTGTTCCTCCCAGGTAATGGGGGAATCCATGGAGGGCTCAGAAGCTTGGGCATTTTTTATTATGCATGAAGATGGAGATAAGGATGATGGTAAGATGATGATATGGAGGTCCGTGTGGTTTGGGACTGCAGGGGGGGGGGGGGGGGGCTGCATTCCACACTTCCTGTCATAAATATCCCGGCATTAACCAGGCCCGGGAACTACGGCACCTGTGGTGTTGCCCATGTAACCATCCACATCATAAGTCAAGACCTGTCATACCAAGGGAAGCACCCTGAAAGTCGCACCCGTAAAGTGGGTGAATCTTGGCAGTGTGGCAACAGCCTCCCCATTGGGCCCATAGCACACCCACTCTGGGTAGGAGCCGACCTAGGTAGGAAAAATCCCGCTTGCCTCGGCTGGGACTCGAACCCAGGTCTCCCGGTCGATGATCCGAAGTGCTAACCACTACACTACGGGGGGGCAGTGCTTGGTTGATTGTTGTTCAGAGGTGGTAGTGGTGGGTGATGTGGACGAAACAGTGTGTTGAAGAACTGATTGCAACAGCACATTTGATGGGTGGCCAGTTGTGAGAGCGTATTGGGGGTAGCAAAAATATGGTTTCAGTAAGATAAATTTTAGGAAATCATCTAGCAACAGAAATATGGAAACTTTAAAGATATTGAACATGAGTTGCTCGGCCAATCTGTCCTCCGGCTGGGTAGGAGTTTGCTTGGGGATATTACATGGCAAACACAGACACAGTCATACAGACCTATACGCGCACCTGCCACCACCTTTATATTAGATTTGCAGGTAAAAGATCTTTTTCAGTGACGGGCTATGGAACAGAGGTGCACCCCACAATAGATTAAAAAGATAAGATGTGGCAATTTGAAAATGGTGATGCAAGCTTCCCTTATATGGGAGTGGGGGTTTGGGCAGGTTGTTTGCCCTTACAATGCTAATTGGACTAAAGACCAATACACGATAAGCCTTGAAATCGGTGATGGTATCAACCAAAATCCTAACTTGGTCATCATGTTGATAAAAGTGATGTAGATTATGTTTGATATCAGCAGTGCCTCTGGTGTTTAGCCAGGGGCGTCGCTGCCAGGCACAGTGCTATGGTGTTGCTGTACCACATTAATTTTTTTGCAAGGGGGAAAAAGGCTTTTCTCAAAAACAAAGCCACTGAGCAAAATATCTAGCATCACCAACCCCCCCCCCCACCCCCCTCACGTGCACACACAGTGCAAAATCTCAAGCATCCGTCCCAGCCATCCCTCGTACTACTTTTATAGAGCCAGCCCCTGGCAGCTCACTTTATTTGGTACTTTTTTTCAGAATCTTTTAGCACTGCAAGTCACGGGATCAGAAGCAGTCACATCAAGCAAGATGGCATCGTTACTCACTCAAGCTGTGAAGGTCTATGATGAGGTCATGGAACATGCAGGTAGGGAAAGTGGTCAGGTAGTTATCCTGAGTGTAACTGTCACATGAATAAAGTACACGTGTGTAAGAGGTCAGAGACAGTCTGTCTTATCCCTCAGGCTTCTGGCATTTCACAGATCTAGATCATATCATATACACTGTATACATAATTATGCGTATTGCTTGAGTCATTGAGAGTCTGAGCTCAACCACCCCAGCCCACCATATCAGTATGATGAGTACGAACGACTGAACTTTATTTTCCAACGGAAGTGGTTTAACCAAACAATGATTAATTTTCAATCAGCCGTTGCTACAACACACACACACACACAAAAAAGACTACAAATACAAGGGCATGATAAAAGGAAATACAAGAAAAAAGAAGAAGAAAGAAAAACAATGACAAAATAAAGGAAAAAAACAAGCCACTTCACACCAGTAGGAGCCACTTCAAGCCACTATTACGCACGGCGTGGGCCTTCTTTGATAGCCCCGTGATCACTGCAGATTGCATGATAGTGGTTGGAAGTGGCTTCTAGTGATCTGAAGATTTCAAGTAAAATTGTGATTTTTGCATGGGCTTTTAAGAGTTATGGGGGAAAATCTGTGCAATCAACACAGGTCGCTTCATTTCAGAGTTGGTAAGCTTGTTATCCCACAGGTCGCAGGGTTGCACATTTTCCACAGCTTCTATAGGACAAAGTGTCCTGGAAACAGCAAAGTGATAGGACACAGTGTCCTGGCCACTTAGTGGCAATAAAAATTTTAATAGGACAAATATGATGTGTTGCCACAAAAGGGACCGTAAGTCGAAAATTATCAATTTTGAGATATGTACATCACTGCAATCTACTCATTATGCAGTTTAATTCAATATAAGAATGAAAGCTGTACTACTAACATTGACAGAGATACCAGCAGTTGAAGTTGGCTACTCACAAGGCGGCCATACTGACCCCCGGCACTCTTTTCGCCTGTAGCGGCGTTCGGCCTAGCGCAACGTACGGTCCCTTTCACGAGAACGGGTCACAAATGTCCGCTTGAGGTGGGACAAATAGGACATTTGAAATTTTTATAGGTCAATATCCTGGGACCGACTTAAATGTGCAACCCTGAGGTCGACACTTAGGTGAAACCTCTTTTGTTTGACAACAGACCCACGGGTGGCTGACTGGTTCATGATGCAGTCCCCGCTGCCGAGCTTCATCATTTGCCTGGCCTACTTCATCTTTGTGTGGATGGGGCCGTGGCTCATGGAGGGGCGCAAGCCAGTGGAGATGCGCAACGTCTTGCTCATGTACAATATTGCCATGGTTGGCATGTCTACGTACTGTTTTGTGGAGGTTGGTACAACGTATCGGTAGTTAGGATAAGTCTATGCATTTATTATGACTAAATGCATTAGTGAGAATGATTGCTTTTTCAAAAAATAAGTGTACTCAGCAAAGGAAACTTTCTTTGGGGGATAAAAAGGAAAATGTTGTATTCACTGCATATTTTAAAAGTCAGTTATTGTTTTCTGTTGTTGCAGTTTCTGCTGGCTGGATGGCTCGCTGGGTACAGTCTTGGATGCCAACCTGTTGATTACTCAAACTCGCCTCAAGCATTGAGGGTATGAAATTGGGCCAGATTTTGAGTTTGTTAATCCCCATGTTTTATGTGCTTTTGTTTGTTTTGTTTTTTGTGTCTAGCAATTCAGAAGGGATACAATCAGGCTGGGGAATTTTCAGTCATTTTGGCAATTTTCAGCCAAATTTCTTTTCCTTTCATCCAAAAAATCTAAGTTTCAGCCAAGAAAAGGAGGAAAAAGGTTGCACACACTGTCATATTGTACCAAGATGCATGTGCCATATTGGACTTTTTAACTTCATGTTATAATTATTGTATGCCAGTATCATGGAAGTATTTCACATCTGGGTGCCAGGAGAGGCTACTAGATGCTTTGGAAAATGCTAAAATTTGAATCTCTTAAGTGGGGCATTGTCCCTGTGGTCCCCGAGCAGGGTGCTTCCCCTACACCTCAGCCTAAGTTTCAGTCTTTTTTGTCCTAAGCAATTCCCAAGCCTCAGTTACAAGTAAAAGTAAAAATTGATAAAACACTTGGGTACAGTACCCAAACATGATCCCCCCGCCCCCTTTCATTTTTTCTGATTTCCAACATTTTAGAAGATACAGTAAACGTGCAGTTTACCATTTTGGTTTGATGTTTGCAGATGGCTCGTGTATGCTGGTGGTTCTACTTCTCCAAGTTCATTGAGCTTCTAGACACAGTAAGCGTTTGATTTTTACATGTATTATCACAAGCACCTGTGGTTTGTAATAGAACTAAAAGAAAGAGCACGATCTAGTCAACCGCCACTTATCCCTTACCACTAGTTGTGCCTGTGGAGCCGCGATCGAGTCCGCTGAACACTTCCTCCTAGAATGTCCCATGTATACAGATGCTCGAAACGCAACAATCGACAACCTTGCCTGTCAGTATAAACATATAGATCTACTTCTCCACGGCAACACAGACTTTCCATTGTCAGTTAACGTACATATTTTTCACACAGTTCTAGAGTTTATCACACTTTCGGCACGTTTTTCTTAGCCCCATAAATAAATATACTAGTACGTACTATCATCGACTGTAGCAGCTGACCGCCGTTGATAGGAAAATGCTCACTGACAAAGTGAGACCTCTCTCTCTCTCTCTCTCTTACACACACACAATTCGTATACCGCCATTGCATATGTTGCTTAAATTGAATTTTTATTGAGCATGTCATAAGCATGTCTTGTTTATGCTCAAACTGTGTTTCTGTAATTTCATCTGTGCAACAAAATAAATCAGTTTAAACCAAAGAAAGAGCATTGAGTGCACTTGTCTTGACAGTAGTAAAATAAATACAACAGGTGTGAAATATTTATTTTCAAATACATTGGCGGTGCACCTTGTGTTGCATAGTGCATAATCACTGCATATAGCTAAGCTGGAATAGTCATTCTCTTTTTAATTGGCAGACATTGATAAATTACCAGTTCAGGAGATTTTCAGATAGGAAGTATGCTGGTTGCATTTTCCTGAAAGGCGGTTTTTATTGTGTACAGGTGTTTTTCATCCTGCGGAAGAAGTTCAACCAAGTGTCTTTCCTGCACGTGTTCCATCATGGCATTATGCCCATCAGCTGGTGGTTCGGTGTCAAACTTGTTCCAGGTTGGTGTTTAATTTATTTATTTATTAAATGTGTGAAAATCTCTTTTTTCTGTACATATTATTTCCCCTTAATATTTTATAGCCTTGGTTTTTTGGTGGGGTTTTTTTTTTTTTTTTTTTTTAGTTATGACATTTCCTTCCATCAGCTGTTTCATATACAGTAGGTCTCAGGGCATTTCAAAAGTGTTAGACCTAAATTATGTTAGCAGTTTGACCTCTGAAAGAGGGGATGCAATTCAAAATAAGGCACAGTCGCCAATTTTGGTGTGTGTTTTTTTGCTTGAGTTTGGTTGGTTTAAAAAAAAAAATGTCTTTTACTGTTAATGCATCTAATAAACATGTATATGACCCGTTCTCACAAAAAGGACCATAAGTCGAAAATTATCAATTTTCAGATATGTATATCACTGCAGTCTACTGGTTATCCAGTTTAATTCAATATAAGAATGAAAGCTGTCCTACTAAAATTGACAGAGACATTAATAGTTGAAGTTGGCTACTCACAAGGTGGCCATATTGACGCCCAGCACTCTTTTCGCCTGTAGCGGCGTTCGGCCTAGCACGACTTACGGTCCCTTTTACGAGAATGGGTCACACATGAGATTTAAAACTCTTTCTTGGTTTGTGCAGGAGGTTTCGGCACCTTCCACTCCTTGCTCAACTCGTTCATCCATCTCATGATGTACACCTACTATGGCCTGTCTGCTCTCGGCCCTGCCTTCAGCCGCTTTCTCTGGTGGAAAAAATACATGACGTCCATGCAGATTGTGAGTGTATTGCCTTAATACCGCTTTTAAAAACTTGAGGTTTATGTTATTTTTGCAGACAGCTTCCATGCATGCATTTACTGGATATAATCATATATACATGTATGATCCAGGGCTTAATAATTATCTTCCATCCTTAGGAGGATTTCCACCTGTGGCTGAAAATTTTCTTCCCCCCAAATGTGTTTCCTCCACAGAAGCACTTAAAATCATGCCAAAATGAACCAAATTGTACAGATTTTAGTCCAATTCTATAAAGTAAACAAACAAACAAACAAAAAATGTGGAGGGGCTTGGCTCCGGACACCCCTAGCGTCTGCTTTACAGACACGCACTCATGGCTTTGCCTCTTCGTCACTAAATGCTACTTTTCCTGCTTTTGAATCGTGGACTATTTTGAACCCTGATAATTATGTATATTTGCAGTGCCCATTCATATTCTGTAATGTAGAGTGCAAAAAAATTTGTTTGGCAATTATTATACATGCATTACAAGTATATTTTCAAATCAAAATAACTAGTCAGTTTGGACTTACATGAATTCAAAAATGTTTTTACCTATGTTCATAAGTTACATTTAAGTCTGTCACAGTGTACGTGCTTGTACTTATTAATTTGTTCATCTCATTTTTCTTCTTGCAGACTCAGTTTGTGTTGGTCACCATTCACTCAGTCCAGCTGCTGTTCATTGAGTGTGACTACCCTGTCTTCTTTGTGTACTGGATTGGCCTCTATGCTGTTGTATTCCTGGTCCTGTTCGCACACTTTTACATCCAGACCTATACAAAAGCCAAAGCAGCTCGGGCAAAGAAATCAGATGGTCAGATAGCCAACGGTGCAAGCAAACCAAAGTCCAGTTGATGCTGGGGACTGTGCATAGGCCTATTATAAACACCTGATGTGTTGCGTTGAGTCCGGTGTGCAAGATACAAGGGATCACTTCTTGAAAAAAAAAAAAAAATGCTGTCATGTTCAGGGATGGATTTACTCAAAAATGCCAGTGAGACATTGTCTCCTTGACCAGTCATTTTTATGAGACATTTTCATTTTCTTTGAGACAATCAAGTTCACCCGCATCACTCTGTCACATGTCTGTGCCGAGAGCCTGTTCCTACTAGGCTAAGTGCAGTGACGTTCAGGATCAGGTGAACGGTAAAGGACCTCTCGATCGCAGAACTGAGAAAACTAACGCGCCAATATTTTTTGCAATAACAGACTCTATGACTGACACGGACAGCGCATCTCTGCTTCGCGTTGTCAAGTGCGCTTGTGATGTCATGTTCGTGCGACATATGACACATTTTGTGAAATTTCTATGCGACATTTTATCAAAATATGAGACATAGTCGCACGGTGCGCGAGAAAATCGATCCCTGCATGTTCAAGGGCATAAGTGAAAAATTGTTCATGATCAAGGCCTGAATAGCCACAAATTGACAATGTTCGCCACTTGTTGTTTGACTGTACAGAATGTGCTTGTAGTATGAAGGTGAATGTTTTCATTTAGGGTTGGAGTGGAAAAATCACATGACCTGGGAATTATTACAAGTAGAATAAATTGAGCTGTTAGATGCTTATTATTGTTGACATAATAGCAGAACGATGGGGGGAGGGGGGGGGGGATAAAACAAATGCACACAAAAGAACTGATGCACCACCGCCACCCACCCACCCCCCCCTCACACACACACACACACACACACACACACACACAACACACACACAACACACACCCTCCTCCTCCCCCCAACAACAATAACAAACTCCTCCCCTAAACATTTGACATTTTATTTCATTCTATTTGTATAGCATGAAATTCATTTTCATGATATAATTTTGCACAGCAGCACTATTTACTAGGTTCAAGGCTTCGTGGTAGTCTGGCTGATGTTTGCTACATGGATAGATGTTGAATTCAAAATTCAGATGACAGACAATCTGTTATGTTCACTTACAAGTTGCTGACTTAATTATAGTGTTACATTTGGGGTGTGTTTATCCAAATCTGCAATATGCTAGCGTGCAGTAATTGTTGATATTTTGCATGTGATCTCATGCAGTGGCTAGA
This sequence comes from Batillaria attramentaria, assembly GCA_018292915.2. NCBI lineage: Eukaryota > Metazoa > Mollusca > Gastropoda > Batillariidae > Batillaria > Batillaria attramentaria. Next base: position 856,629 of record JACVVK020000163.1, on the reverse strand, counting down.
ATCTGCTGAAGAAGAGAAAAGACGAGTAAAGATATCTTTCAAAGGTTCATTTTATCTACAAGCTCCAGGTAGATTTTTTAGGAGTTTCAGCTGTTCTGTGCATGATTATGTGTATCTGGGGTTTTACTATTGTTATGTACCAGTATGTCTGCCTTCTTTGCTAAGGATGTCATAATGTTTATGAGAGTTCATTGTATTAACTATTTTACATTTTGTTACGATAATCACAAAGCTATTAATTTTCTAATTTTTATGACTGGTTCCCTCTTTTCAGAGGAAATTGAGTTGTCCATATTGCATGTCTACATGTACAAGACATGTTTGTATGTCTTATCTCACTAGAAAGCCACCACTTTTCAAATCATTGAGAAGTTCACTGTGCAACTAATATCCTGCTGTCTAATTTGTCCAAGTTCAGAGGCGTCCATCTTGACCGTTCTTCAGGTTCCTTCTTTCCCACACAGACTCTGATATAACTTGTGTGTTTAATCATGTTTTTCAACAGTTTCTCGTGTTGGGAAGATAAAGAATTCATTTCATTTCTTTAGTAGTCCATGTAGCACAGTTTTTGTGTACGTGTAACTATTTTCAGATTTATCAACAGCTGATAACCAAGCCAAGTATGGTGCAAAACTGAAATAGGAGGAAAAGATGACAACAGGGTAATTCAATCAAACGTTCATGTTGACTGCATTGCATACCTTGATCAAAATTTTATAAAATTCACCCCGTTTTACATACGTGTTGAGTTTTCTATTGACATGATCATTACATGATAATGAATATGATAATCCGTGTATTTATGTAGCTGTTACGCTGTGTTTTGCTTCACTTCATGTCTTCTACAAACTATAAGTGATCTTTTTTATATTATATGTTTTTAGTAAAATTTTTAGGTTCCATTTTTGCTGTCTGCCTTGCATTGTCTGAACCCTAGTCTTGTACACTAGCTCTTTCACCATGTGTCTCGAGTAGGAGAAGTCGGTAATAATAGTAGGTAATAAATGTAATGTTTTACAAAATTTTTTTGTTTTTTATTACTATTTTTTTGGTCACTTGTTTTCATGCTGCCCCTACTCTTCCATATCTCTAGTGGTATTCCTCCCGTGTCATGGGTGACATCCACGGACGGCTTGTGAGCTGGTGCAATTTTTATTAAATACATGAGGATAATGGTATCATAATGCTATGAAGGCAGTCTGGGTGGTTTTGGGCTGTATGACAGGGCCGCATTATGCACCTCTTGTCATAAATATCCTGGCATAAACCAGGTCCATGAACTATATAGCACCTGCAGTGCTGGCCGTGTAACAATCCACATCATGTGTAATACCGAGGGAAGCACCCCCCCCCAGGCTGGCACCCGTGGAGTGGGTGAGTCTTGGCTGTGTGGCATTAACCTCCCCATTGGGCCCATAGCTCACCTGCTCTGGGTAGAAGCTGACCTCGGCTGGGATGTGAACCCAGATCTCCCAGTCTGTGGCCCAAAGTGTTAACCACTACACTACATGTTAATGCATCAGCATTTATTTTAAAGTTTTCTACCAAAGAAATGGGGTTAACTTTAGTAATTTGCAGGATTGTCTTCATCCTAATCTTATACACTAGATCTTCCACCATGTGTCCAAACAGGAGAAGTCAGTAATTTATGTATAAAGTAGCTAATGTATCACAATCAGCATTTTAGAGTTTTCTGCCAAAGAAATGGGGTTACTGTAATTTTATGTAGATTGTGTTCTCCAGGTGTATAATATTACATGTATTAGATCAAGAATCGATGTGAACAATGCCCCACCTCACTCTCAGCTAGATGATCTCTTTATTTCCATTAGATAATTTTATACTGTACCGAAAATATCTTGCCTATGTGTGTGCTCAGGGTTGGTAGTGTCAGAAAAGAAATAAATCAACTGTTCCAACTTATCAGTACTAGCTGCTTTATTTTACTGTTCTGTATCATGTGAAAGCAAAATGTTTTGGCGTTACTGTGGTCAAGACGCACTGTGTAAAATTTTCAGCATCAAAGTGCTGTCTGCAGGATAAAACGCATGAAACCACATTGCCTCCTCAGGATTTTTTGGCCTACAGGTTTTCGACCCTGCTGTTCTGAATGTCCGTCCTAGTCTGTTGTACATTTTCCGAGCCATTTGATCACTGTGTTGGGTCCGCATTTCATAATGACAGAAATCAGCAATCACCTCAAACATCTTTGGTGTTCTGTTGGTTCTAGGCGCACGATTTTAACGTTGAGTGTTTGTAGATCTTGATGACCTCTATTTAGTTACTCCCTTGTCAGTGCTGAATTTCTGTGGAATGTTGAGGAAAAAGCATCGAAGTAAAATGTGTGGCCGTGAAGGGAACACTCTCAAAAATCTACCCGGAGACTTTATTTTGTTGTATAAAACCACAGGATCCACTGATGGAAGAGATTTTTTCCCTTCAATCTGAGAAGAGGTTTGGTACATGCAGCGGTAGCTTATTGAAAAAAAAAACAACAGTAGTCCATGTAGTGTCAGACCTACTGCTTCTCTGCTTTAATTTATGGGTTAAACTCCCAAGATGGCAAGCCCGAAGACAGTGACTTTGCAGATGCATTGTAGCCACACGACTTCTTGTATTTAAAAACTTCTTTCTGCCAACTGTGCGGTGGTTTCTGACTACAAACCAATTCCCTACACGTCTTGTTTTGGCTTGATGTTCCTGTGTAAGACGGCACTATGACTATGAAGTTACTCGATTTGATCACTCACAATTATTACCCATTAGTCCATTTGCCTGTGATCAGTTTTTTACTTCTCCCATCTGTTCACTTTTTAATTGGCGTGGTTATGTGTTGGCGTGTATGTGCATTTGTTTTTAAGAATTGTCAGGGTATGGCTGTAAACTGTGTTGTCATTGTCGTTTTATAATCTGATTTATTACAAAGGTAATTCTACCTGCATGCATATTTCAGAGTACCCGTAGCATAATTTTACTTTATTACTGTATACATTCTTTTGTTTGTACCTCGTGGAACTAGTGTGTCGACCGCTGCTGTTACGAAATAAAGTATACTGCACTCACGTTTCTATACAACACTGAAAAGAGTGGTGTGGTATCTCCATGGGTCGTGTTGGGGTATATCACTATATGGTGTATAAGAGACATAGTATATATATAACTCACTTACCACGATCATAGTGACAGCAAGTGAAGCACTTGCGTGCTGATCACCGCAGTCCCGGTTTTCCCCTTTGGAAGTTTTTACACAAAACAACTGGGATCGCGGTGATGAGTAAGCGAGCGCTTCGCAAGCCAGCACCAGGATTGCGGTGATCAGTATAGTAGGGCGCGAGTGTCAAACTGGATGATATGTGATTGGCCATCGTGTAGACTGCGAGTGGACTGTGTTCTAGTTGGGTAATAAAAAAGGGGGGTATTTTACCCGTCTGTCTACACTGGCAAATTCCAAGGGCTACATGCTTGAAATTGCAGAGTAAATTGCATTCATATGTTAATAACACTGTTTGAAAATTTCAGTTCAGTGTGTTGTGTTGTTATTTTTCTGATTTTTTTTTTTTTTTTTTTTTTACTAACCCATGGATACAAACGGCCAGTACTTGGAGGATCACAATGAAAAAATCGCCCAGTAGATGATTTATCAGACTAATCCAGGCTGACTTTTACTAAGATATTTAGGTAAGATCAGAATTCCAATCTGACCTAGGATTATTCCAACTGCCCTGCAAGTGCTACGCTGAACTGATATCTCTCTCTATATACATTGGTGTCCTTGCAAAACTGTGAGTGCAATGGTGGTGATGAACAAGAAAGCATGCAAAACTGGTTAATAACACATACCACAGACAGAAAGAAGAAAAACAAAAAGTTTTCCCAGCAAAGAAGAAAAGTTGTTTATTCCATTTGAACAGTTTCCCATGATGAAACTGCAACCTATTCCTCTATACCTGCACACAACGAGCACAACACTCAACAAATCTCGCATAGATCTATCATCAACAGGTCGAAGCCCCAAGTACTCCTGGACTTGCAAGTACTGGTGGTGGTGCTTGAAATAGAACATCCACACTTTCAGTTACAAAAGATAGTCTGTGCATTTGTAACATCCAAGCATATATATATATACTGATGCTGTTAGTAAACTACACACTGTAGATCTGTATGACTAATCTCCTAACTCTTCATTCTCTTGCATTTCCTGTATTCGCTTTTCTCTTTCTTTCAGTCGCTTTTCACGCTCGTACTCCTTCATGCGCAGGACATAGCTGTAAAATAAACAGACAGATTCCAAGATTAAAACAGTCATCTTTTGACATTCAGGATGTGTGTGTGTGATGCGTGTACCTTACCCAGAGCCAAAAGGTTCCCTAACATATATTGCTTTTCTGGAAAGAGAAATCCATGTCCTGAACACTGGACAAACTAAGATTTAGATAGGTCAATGCTGAAACATATAAATGCATCTTGTTGGTGCACAACACTGAAGAAATTATGTAAACTGTCCTTCATTACTAGCTAACTGTATTCTGTTGATAACATTTGGTGCCATGGTTATGTGAAGCATCACTGTTTCAAACATCTGACATCCTGGCGGAACGTTACATTTTAATTGTAATTTGTTGGGTTTTTTTTTTTCTTAAATTTTTGTTTCAGATTATGCAGCAATACACAGATACACAAATCTGCACAATACTACAAAAACAAGTTTTGCCACACACTGCACATAGCAATACCAAAAGCATTTGGTACGATTATATGAATACTCACTCCTCATACTGACAGACTTCATAATCATGTTTTTCATGATGGCAGCTGGACACAGTCCGGGGAAAGTTCTGGTCACGACATCTCAGTAGCTTTAGGAAGTAGTCAACACAGTAGTCTCGTCTGTCTAGGGGTACTCCTGCAGCATCCAGTTCCTCACGAGTTGCCTGTATCGCTAAAATTAGGAAATAATGCAAATGCAAATAAATCAGCAAGTTCATTCATGTATCTGCAGATAGCACACAATACTGAGTATTGAACAAGTGATCGGCAAACTACAGTATCCACATTTGCAGGGAAAAGTGCAACCCAGGCCTTCCTGTCCGCTGCAAAGCCCTTGAAAGAAATGTGTACAGCTGCTAAAACATAACTTAGAACAATGCAGTCCTGGTCTCAATCAGCGATATACAGTGTTGTTGCTATGTTTTATTTTAAGAGATCTGCAACAGTGCAAGAGTAAAGACGCTATGAAGCAAGAAACTTCGTGGAAAAAGTCCAGCGACTGACTTCTCTCTTTCCTTCCGTTAGGAAAGCCCACATGTGGATCAAACGTTGGCGGCTTGGTGAAGTCAGGAGCCGTGTCTGGGTGCGTGATATATGCATACATGACGTTTCCCATAGTGGAAATGAAAGCTGTCGGCCGAAAACTTCGGATACCACCAGTGTCACGGCATTGACCCCTAGAAAGTCACCATTTTCAAACTCTCGTTTCGTGCGAGAAAAATCGAGACTCCTGAATTTTGACTGAAACGTTATTTCCTACTTTGTTCAAGATAATTTTGGCCTGTCACAACACTTTTATAAGTACTGTGTATCTACGCACAGCGGAAGAACTGTAAAGCTGTACAGTTATCTATTTTTGAGAGATTCTTACATTTTGATAAACCGACAAGGGAGTGCACTTTTACTGATCTTTGATGCCAAACTCCAACGCAGTTTTTGGAACTCAGTATCTGTTGTCCATGAGATAGGCTAGTATTGCGGCGGAAAGTAGGGAACCCACGTGTGTGTGTTTTGCAGCTTGTCCCTACAGTTTTGGTTGCATTAGAAAGGACCACATAAAATGAGTGAGGAGGAAAGCCTGGCGTCGGATTCCTCAGAAGTCGAAGACTCGGACACTGAGGTATATTACGAGTTAGAAGCTATTCCATGTTTCTACATGTCGCTCAGGCGTTTCGGGTTTCGCCGGGTGTAGTACTTACTTTCACTTCTTCTTCTTCTTACGACCGCGGTCAACTGTTTGACCATTATTGTCGTGAAAGACTTACACACACACACACACACACACACACACACACACACACACACACACATTCTTCGACCCACTCCGTTCCACAGAGAGTGAGGGATGCTCGTATTGATCACTAGTCCGTGTGCAGGGAGAACTTTACAAAAATTAATCACTCGGGGCACTCTCATGATTCTCAACAGTTCTGAATGCGTGTGGTTCATGTGAACTTGTTTGCGAGTCGGGTTCATCCTAAGTTTCAGCACAGGAGTTTCAGTGGTGAAGAGTCTACCCAGACATATTATTATGAAAATTGCAGCATTCTACTTCTAGTTACCTTACTGAGTTACTCATCAGGTTTTCATCCGTTTTCAGCTCCAGAAAGCATTCAAAGAGGGACGCCTAAAACCAGGGCTCAATTATGAGAGACCTCCACCCCCGAAGTACATCAACAATGTGGTAAGATGAGCACTGGCAGATCTTCTGTAGCATACATGTATGTGTTATGCAGTTAAAGGACACGAAAGCAACATTATCAGTAACGGCAGTTGATGCAAGAACAGTCTAAGACTAGTAAGAGGTTTAAGCATGTAAGAGGACCGTTTAGGTTGGTTTGTGTCAGCCTGAAGTCAGAAGTGGTGAGGGGCATGAGATGATACTTTCATTCAGGATAATGACATTACTGCACAAACATAATACAGGCTGGGGAATTTTCAGTCATTCGGCAATTTTCAGCCAAATTTCCTGTTTTTTTTTTCAGCCAGCACAAATCCCAGTTTCAGTCAAAGAAAAAGAAGGGGTAAACTGATTGCACACAGTCAAGTATGGATGCATGTAATGCCATAATTTTGGCACAGTCTAACTTCATTTTTGAAGACTTGCATGCCAGTACCAACTAACCAAGGCAGTATTTTACTTTTGGGTGCCTGGAGATGCTACTAAATGTCTTTAAACTATTCTTAAGTGGGCCATTGCCCCCATGGTCCCCCAGCAGGGCGTTGCCTCTGCACCCTGGTCTAGGTTTTAGTCTTTCTTTCCCTCCGCAATGCCACAGCCTGATAATAATTATCAGCGCAGTCTCCACAGCTTGCTGGGCTCAATGCGCTTTCGAGGAAAAATATAAATTTACATCATGTATACAGTACACACAAAAATAGGATTGTACAGTTACACAAGGAAAGTTCTCAAGTGTTATTGAAAGGCCAGAGCAAAGTAGTGGGTTTTAGCAGGGATTTCAGTGAAGAATGTAACTGATTTGGCGTGCTGGATGTGATATGTGGGACTGCTCCAAGTTCAGGGGGACAGGAAAGACAATAAAATATCTTTGACCAAAGGTTTTGAGAGACACTTTAGGGGAGACAAAGATTGTTTCATCTTCTCTAGAGTGGAGTGCATGGAATGGTTTAGTGCTCCCTGTGATTTGAAAATACAAGGGTCCTTGGGACCCTGTCTCCATATTTTTTAGGGTCCTTTTGTACATTTTGACTCTTTTTTTGAGAATTTGAGGGTCGATATTCTTTTGCTATAAAAAGTCTGAAAGTCAAAAACCATTTGTTGTTGGTTACAAAACTAAAAGTATTCAAGTAGGAGAGGTGAATTGTAGCATATCAGCCATAGTGAATGGGCAAGGCGAGGAACCCACACACTTAACAAATGGCGCATTATGAGAGACCAAAAAGTTAAAACGTGCGTCCCCTTTGACGCGCTGTTCTCAGATTTGTGTGTCAATTTAAGAGTTTTGTGCGTACAAATACGCACACCTGCAGCGATTGTCAAATGCGCTCGCCCGCTCGCTTTTGCTACCAAATTTACCGTCTGGCGAGTGAAAGCTCCGATATCGGTAGCCCGAATGGCGAGCAGGAATTCTGAGATGAATCAGAACCTAGCAGCCACTCCGGCTTCCAGAATTTTTTTCGGGCCACCAGTTTTGTTCAGGGCGGTAGCCCGAATGGCTACCATGGTCCTGACACATTTGACGATCGCTGACCTGTGCGTAATTGAGAACACTGTGGTTTGTAGACAGACAGGCATGAGGAGAGGTAAATAGGCAGCGTTCCATCAAAATACTGAAAACCACAGTAACAGTACTAACACAACCATTTGAGAGTTACAGTGCTGTGATAAGGAGTTTTACTTGTATTCAGGGTGGGATGCAGCAGAAACTGAAGGAGATCCAGCAGCAGCTTCCATGGCTGGAACGACTCGACGTCACATGCCCACCAGCACCATCACTGTCCTTGGAACATGAGGAAGTGGATGATGATTTCAAACGGGAGATGCTTTTGTAAGTGCATCATATGTATTCAGGCATGAGATTTTCAACCGTTTGGTGGAATTCCACCTTTTATTTATTTTTTATTTTTTTATTTAAACAAGGAATTAACTAGGGAAACATGAACTGCTTACCAGCACATGTATAAAGATAATATTGCTTCAGGCTTTCAGGGATGGGGGTTGGCTTGGGCCGTTGGGGAAAGACGTGCTAGTGGTGCTCTTGTTTTGCTTTTGTTCTTCTTGTCGTTTTCATTGTCATGTTTTTTTTTACTAGTCTACTGTGTATCTGTATCATGTTTTTAGTCATCCCTTGTTGTACATTGTACTGCATTGTGATTGCATAGGTTTGTAATGATGTATCAATGATTTTGTGTTGATGGTGGCCAGTTTGCATTTCTGGTAATGGTATGTCCCAGCTACCGGCAAGCTCAGGCTGCCGTTCTGACAGCGTTACCTCGACTACACAAGTTAGGTGTTGAGACCAAGAGACCAGACGACTATTTTGCAGAGATGGCAAAACCAGACAGCCACATGCACAAGGTGAGATACCACATGATGCCACTGTGCTAGTGTATGTGACTCCAGTACTGTACCACTGCTACTAGTGCTAGTCACTGAGTCAGTGCATTGTACATAGGTGCCAGTTAGTACGGATTGGTCGTATTATTTTCCGCATAACTCGATTAAATACGGAAATACGGTTTGGTCGCAAAAAATACGGAGGAGACATTTGAAATATTTCAAAAGGATCGTTAGGAAATACAGCTGTACAAGAATTGAAAACGACAGAATTAGCGTGAGTGCACCACGTTTTAGTTCTGACTGGGATATCACAAGTCACAGCGCACCATACCAGTAACAGCAGATATGATTGAAAACTGCTGTTCATTTACAAATGGGTAATTCTGCCTATAGTCAGCTCTGAAACTTTACAATTTTCTGTAAGCTAGAATTGCTTTGTACATGCAGGGTTGCACATTTAAGTCGGTCCCAGGACATTGACCTATAAAAATTTCAAATGTCCGATATTTCCCACCTCAAGCGGACATTTGTCCTATTAAAATTTTTATTGCCACCAAATGGTCAGGACACTGTGTCCTATCACTTTGCTGTTTCCAGGACACTTTGTCCTATAGAAGCTGTGGAAAATGTGCAACCCTGTACATGTGTATTTTTCACTTTTAGATGTGTGTGTGTGTGTGCATGCTTTCTGTTTATTTTCTTTGTACGGCAGAATACCGACAAGTGCCGTAAAAACACTGACATTTATGTGAGATAGTACTGACAGGCACTTTTGGGGGGTTGGCACCTCTGATTGTAATTTCATACAGCCTTTTCTTTGTCTGAAAAAGTTTGTGTTCAAGTACACTGTACTCCATTTTCTTCTCTGTCAGCCATAGGTCGTGACCTGAATTACAGTGCACTTCAAAGTACTGCACAATCTGTAATACTAATAGTTTTGTCAGGTCTATGGATTCTAAGAATTCCTTTCTTAACTTATAAATTAAAGTTGACAGTTTACGATGAACATCTTTTTCATGCTTCCGTTTGTGTGACCCCAAACACTGATTATACTAAAGGTGACATACATACATTTCCATTTTACAGTCAAGTATGTATGATATTATAATTCTAAAACAATAGCAGCAAAAGGGCAAAACTTTTAAGTGTATGTGTGTGTGTGTTGGTTGGTTTGTTTTTCAGTTGTCATTGGGTAATTTTCATGTGAACAATTTCGGCGCAAGTTTCCGTTATATTGAAGTAACCAGTGTGGTGGTGTTTCACTTCTTTTCATCCCAGGTACGAGAAAAGCTGAATGAAAAAAAGACAGCCATGGAGAGGTCAGAAGCTGCCAAAAAGCTCAGAGAACAGAAGAAATATGGCAAAAAGGTGGGTATTTACCACAAGTGTCGGCATTCAATGTCTAACTCTACTGTTGTCTAGAAAATGGGCCCAGGTGCTTAGGACACCCATTGTGTTTAAGCTTTTCCCCCCAGATTACAGTAGAACTGTTCCATGCCCCTTTTTTTTGCCGTAGTGCATTTTAATTTAGCGGGATCAGTTAACAGCGTCGCTGTTATGTATTATCATCTTCAGTCACCCATGTATAAATCCATGCAGTATGTATGCAAATGCATTTTAAAAGTGTGTATGCAAATATATGCAAATTTATGCAGTTTCTTTCCGAATTCTCTGTGTGGTCAGGTGCTGGAACTGTGTAACTGTTTGAAAAACAAAGCTTCTGTTTTGTTGTCCAGCAGTAACCAGTTGCACGGTTTCTCACTTCACGTGTTTATTACTGTACAGGTGCAACAAGAAGTTCTTCAGAAAAGGCAAAGAGAAAAGAGGGAAATGCTTGATGCTGTCAAAAAGTACAGAAAAGGTAAGTCGGACAGTTAAGTGCCATAGCGGTGTGGTTGGGCGGTTGTGGTAGCAGTACTTAACAGGGCGTAAAGTCTCAAATTCCGAAACAAAGAGCTATGGGAGCGAGCGGGACAGGAACCACTGGCCAAGCAGATCCTGCGGAGGAAGTGGGGCTGGATTGGACACACTCTCAGGAAGCCAGCATCCAGCACCACACGCCAAGCCATGACATGGAACCCGCAGGGGGGAAAGAAGTCTCAAATACGTTTGTCGGAATTCTGCTTTGCAGTCGCATGCTTGTGGCTTTGCCGCTTTTGTCAGTAAATGCTACACACTCTTCCTCTTTTTGGATCATGGTCCATTTTTAAACCCTGGACTTGAATGCTATGGGTATCACTGCCTAATTTGGGTTTGTGCCTAATTACCCAAGAGAAGGTGAAACGTACTCACTTACTTACTTAGGTCCATGGCTCCAAGTGGAGCATAGGCCATCGACGACCCTTTGCCATTGCACTCTGTTCTGGGCTACTCTTGCCACTCCAGTCCAGGTGGTCCCCTGCTTACATAGCTCTGCCTCAGTGTCCCGCCTCCAGCTGTTGCGAGGCCGGCCTCTCTTCCTTTTCCCCTGTGGGTTCCATGTCAGGGCTTGGCGTGTGGTGCTGGATGTTGGCTTCCTGAGGGTGTGTCCACTCCAGCCCCACTTTCTCCTCAGGATCTGTTTGGCCACTGGTTCCTGTCCTGCTCGCTCCCACAGCTCTTCGTTACATTCAGGTCATACCTGCATTCTGTCTTTACTGCTGTTTACAGAACAACGTGTATCCTTGCAGTGTATAGATGCAATCTCCCATTGTCTGTTTAACAGACTGAACTTTTTCTTACATGTTTCATGTTGTTGTCACAGGTAACAAGAGCAAGCTGAATGAGTTCTTGGGTGAAGGTCAAGCAACAAAACAGTCAGATGCCAAGTCAAAGCCCAGGTATGGTTGTCTTGTAACGTATGTTGCAGGGCTGCGTTTTTTGTTTTCGCCACATGAGATTTGTCATCATTTGTTCAGTCCTTACTATGACCACCACACTGGAGTGTACCAGAGTGGTTGAGGTGCTTAAGCAGATTTAATAGACCTTGTGAGTAAGGTTATAGAACTAATCCTTATTGGCTACGGTGTGCAGCACACATTTTCATTTGTTACTGTATCTTCATGTTTATCTCCCAGTTGTTAATGACGTGGATCGCATTTTTCTTTTTTATGATTATCAGGCTAAGGAACAAAGGAGAAAAAGGAAATGTTTGTTCTTGTTGAATTTCAAGAAATACCTGCTATTGATGACAGTGTCAGATGTTCACGTGCCACTAAGATTCATCATGCATAGTTGAAAAATTTTGTCACGTTGCCCAAAATTGTGATGTTTTCTTTTCTCCCCAGGAAAAAGAGCAGAGATTTCAGAAACAAAAAGTATGGCTTTGGTGGGCAGAAGAAACGATCAAAGCGAAATACAAAAGAGTCATTTGAGGCCACGGGTGGTGCAAAGAAGGTACCAGTGTTTTTCAAAAAACGTTCACATATTTTTTTTTTCTAATTTATTTGGTCAGCTCCTAAGATTTTAGTGATACCAGATACTGAAGGTACTTCATGACTGCATTGTGATCTGTATTTATAAATTAGTTTGTATCTAGGTAGTAGTACTTTGTAGTAATTGGTTTTGTCATTGTTCATAATATTGTAGTGTATGCACTTTCATGTGTGCAGGGAAAGCAGAAACAGATGCGACCTGGGAAAGCAAGAAGAAATGTGTCAAAAAACAAGAACAAGAGGAAATAAATTTTGTCTGTTTAATCCGTGTTTGTGTGTGTATGTGTGAGAGAGAGAGAGAGATTTTTTAAATCTTGTCAGTGAAAGAGAGGGGTAAATTAAAATCACACACGCAGAGTTCATGGTCAGTGGTGGAGAATTTGGTGGACAAAGATACATATTTTTGTTGGGCGTGTAAGCTGAACTCACTGCCTCTTTTTTGGTACGAGCAAAAACACACAAATTCTACTCACATTGGTGCATTTTATTTTTATTTTGAATATCGCACTTCACAGGTATTTACAAGTGAACAGGTCGTTTTGGTACCATGTAAAAGCGACACCTTTTGTACAATGTATTCTGTATGTACATAAATGAAAATATTAATGTATGAAGAAACATGTACAATGCACCTGTATGGGAAAACTTAAGAGAGCATGCTGAAAGTGACAGATTAGTGACCAGCAGCACAGAGCAGCCCCTACACTATCCTATGCAAGTAGCACATTTGTCACATTAAAAAAGGGAAAATAAAAACAACATTCAGCAGAGTCGTGATAACGAAATTGCCCTACAGCCCCACCCCCTTTTTAAAAAAAAAAAAAGGATGCACAAATTAAAAGTAAATCACAAATCATAATTTTGTTCTTCTCTTCATGAAGGCAAAAAGGTTTGTGGAAAGTAATATATGCAGCAGTTGTTTCAAGGCAAACAATTTTGATTCGGGATTTTTTGAGTGGTAAGATATCGTAAACAGTAACTGACAGTACCTCATTGGTGAGGAAGAGGTCTGGTTTTGTGGCTAGCTGAGTGACCTTGTATGCAGGATATTGCTCAGAAAGCGTTTACACATGTTGGTGAATTTCTCTATAAACAGTAAGCTTAGAATTTTAGTCTAAAAATTTAAAAACAAAACATGATCCACATGGAAAGTAAAGTCCAGACTAGTGCAATCAAAGTAACTGCAAATATACCAGAGGTGGTGGTGCTAGTTTTTGTTTGTGGGTAAATACCACCTGGAACATGTATTCACAAAAACAAAATGCTGAACAACAAAAACTTGCATTCACAGAAAACCTTGCACTCACAGATTCGTGTTCATTTATAACTTGCACAACAATTATCACAGCCTATCAGTGGTGTGATTACAGCAACAACAAAAACACTCGTAAACTAGATTGCAGTGTGTTAATTGCCCATATTCTGTTGTTCCTTTTCCAGCCAGGCCTTGTCCATGAATTTGGTGATGGGTGAGTTCTGACGGAAGAAGTTCAGACGAGTGTCACCACGGTCTGTCTGGATCTGTAAGAAAAGAGCGGGAACAAAATACGGGTTTTTTTGTGTGTTTTTTTTCAAACTAGAATGCTGGTTGCTAGTTTTCACAAGCATCACCAGTCAAGCAGCTCAATGCCTGAGATTTTTGTCAGAACAGAAAGAACACTGATCAAAATATGTGCCTCGGAGATTGACTGAAGTTTTGGTTTACCACAATGAATCTAGAGTCTGTCGTAGCCTTCTCTGAGAGGAGGAGTTCTGGTATTTTTATTTACTGCAACTAACCCTCTCTTGTTGATTATCAGTAGTATCACTAGGTGCAAATTAGCCTAAACTGTCCATCTCAAACGTAAATGCTCACCAGAGGCTTTGTGATCCAACCGATTTCCTGTGCCTCCGTCTGGGGGCGCTTGTACTTCTTGACCGGTTCCATATTAGCCTGGTGAATTACCTGCCGGAAATGCGCTGCACACATACATACACACACACTACAAAATTGGTCCATGATCCAAAAGGAGCAGCAGTTTGTAGAATTTATTGACGAAGTGTCAAAGAAACAAATGCACCTGCAATGCAGATGTGTTATACTGGGGGTGTCCAGGGGCATGCTCCCTCAGAAGTTTTCTTTACAAAACAGACTAAAATCAGTGCATTTTGGTGCATATTGGCATGATTTTAAGTGCTTCAAGATTCAAATGACTTTATTGTGTCCATCAAGAACAAATTTGTTTTTGTTTTTTTTAGCAGGGGCATGAAAAATAAAATAGAGGGTTAATATTTAAAAGCAGGTTCACTATGTATGACTAATATAAGATGAGCAAACTAAAACTGATAAGAAAGGACACAATGCATAAAACTGATTCACCACTAATTTACCAACTAACTAAAACTGAGCTTATAAATAATACTGGTGGTTAAGAGTAGAAATTATGGCAACTAAATACACTCAAATTCCAATAGAGGAGGAGAAAACATTTTTTTTAGAGAAAAAGTTTGAGAGTAGAATAAAATCTGTGCAATTTGGTGCATTTTGGCATGATTTTAAGTGCTTCAGAGGAGGAAACACTTTTTTAGAGGAAAGGTTTTAGAATTAGACTAATATATCTATGCAATTTGATGTGTTTTGGCATGAGCTTGTGCTTCAGAGGAGGAAATACACCTTTTCAAAGGAGGGAACTGTTCAGCCAAAGGTGGAAATCCACTAAACGGTGGAAGATTTTAAGCCCTGTCAATATTATGCCAAACCAGATTTCTCTGTATGCACTTGCACCCCCCGTCCCCTCCCCCTCCAACCAATGACCCTTTCCCATCACAAGCAAATAAAGGCCTGATAAGAGTCTCCAGCCTTGGCAAGTGTTCTTTTTCTGCTTCCTTTTATCTGCCTCATCATTATTACATGTATTTGTGTATTGTATAAAGTGACAGAAAAGATTGGGTGATTAAAAATCAATAACTAAATTTCTGCCCAGATGGATTTTGGAAACCTGTGCGTTAGGACTTGGAAGTATGCATCACAGTGTGTGTGTGTGTGTGTGTGTGTGTGTGTGTGACACTTACCATCTTCCTCTCCGTCTTCCTCGACTGCATTTGGCTTTCCAGCAATGACATAGACTGCACAGGTGGAAAAGTATTTCGATAAGTGTACTTCCTTGAAAACGTGAAAAGTTCACAATGAACTGATATTAAAAACGGGCACAGTGGAATAGAGATGCCGTTCACTGTGTCAGTTTAGTTCTCCATTTACTCCTTGAAGTTGAGTAACCTAAACAAAGCATCAGCTGGAGCAGGTGAGTAGTTCGATTGTGGCCGTTCCCTCACTGATCACGAAACAAGAATGAGACGGAGTGAGGTTACAAATTTCGCAAGCGATCATATGTCTCCCATAAGCATACTCACACTCCTTGAAAGGGTTAATACTGTAGTTCGTGTAAAGCCTTTGGTATCTATTTTCTTTCTCCACAGTTTCGCACAGAATAGCATACTGATGAACCATGTTCTTCGGCTCTTTCGCTGGAGGTGCTTTGCCCGCCATCTTGGCTTTTCGGTGTCGCTATGGGTGATGCTACATTGACCCAAATACGTCAACAATATTGCAGGATTCTTTTTCCAATCTGAATTATTTTATTGTCGTTTACTTATAACTAAAGAAATATATCCATAAGAAGATATTTTTTAACGAAACTATTGTAAACTGTTTATATTTTCCCATCATGCAAGCGCAAGAGACGCCATAATAGCCTCAACAGCAGGCTAAGGTAGGCTTGCGATCTGTGGTTGTGATTTGGGTTTACTTGGGCAGACTGCTGTGGTGCTGGTGTTCAGTAAGACTGCCGTTTGCCTGACTGTTTATTTGTGGTTATCTTCCCTGTTTAGAATAAGTTTAGTATCGTCAGTTCATCGGGAAGCGAACCAGTAAAGTGTCCATGTAGCAGAAACCAAAACAAAGATGAATCTGACTGGAAGAACGAACTTAGTTCATCTCCGAAGTGTTTATATTTCTCAGTATATGACGTGCTTGCACGCTGTAATAACCCTTAATCTGTATGCACTGCACTTTGCCTTGAGAACATTGAGACGAAGTAAAACTAAAAGTAAGGTTTCGAGGCCAAGTAGTTGAAGTACAGTAAGTACTTTTCAGCAAAGATACAGGCCTACACTATACACACACACACAACACACACTCACATTCAATAAACGCAGTCACTCTGTGTGACCAGGTCGCCTGCACACGTAAAATGCATGACAAAATGTACAATCACCATCCTGTAATTGTACAATATTTCATCATGATCACATACAAGCCATTTGGTGCTAGGGAAGGGCTGAGTATTTACGCAGTGATCTACCTGAGGTTCAGATTTAACATTGAAGTGTCAACGCAGTCACCCATGTTCAGTTAGATTAACATTACTGAAAGATAAAGGCTATGTAACAACGCTTTGACAGTAGATCATTTCATTTCACTACAGACAACATTAGTACTAATAGTAATACAGGCCTTTGTAAATTACAAGACTAGGTGCGCATGCATCGAGACCTCAGGTCTCACCTAATATATGAACATTCAGTAGAGACCAAGAGGGACTGCTGCCCCGAAATCTCGTGCGCAGAAGGGTGGGAATTTTGAAGACCCGTATAATAGAAGCCCTCCTTACAAATTTCTACATCATTTCATGGTCTTGCTGCTGCTGTCACTAGTGTCAGTTGTATGGGACTGTCATTACTAGTATAGATCTTAGTGTTGACTGAGTTGTGTTGTTTTGCAATGTGTCATTGCTTTGTTCCAGATTTCTTCCTGTGACTAGTGTGAGATGGACCCGGAGTATGAAAAGCGGCTTCTTCGACAGCACAATGGACAGATGTCTCCATATGCATCGGTTAGTTATGTGTGCATCAATAGTGGAACATACTTGGAACATACTTGAAACTGAACAGTTAAATAGTTCACTTGTGTGTGTGTGTGTTGTGGTGGTGGTGGTGTTTTGGGTTGTTGGTTTGTTTGTTTTTTTCGTTGGGGGGTTGTAGGCTTTTGCACTGTAGTCAGTTTTAAGAAATGTTATATTTTGATCAAAATTAAGTTACCAAAATGTTTTCAGTGTGTTCTCGCTGGCCTTAATACATGTGCTGCTGTTTGATTACTGTTGCACGTGACATCATGACATGGTTTGACAAGAATATCCGATACAGATCTCTGTGTGTTGTTTTTTTTGTTGTTTTTGTTGTTGTTTTACCCTTTACAACCTTTGCTATTGCTTAGTTTTCCTTTCTCTTTACAGCCAAGTCTAAGTCCAGTAGTTTCACCGAACAAGAAGATCTATGGGGACCGTTTTATTCCTACCCGCAGTAGCGCCTGTTGGCACATCAACTTCGACATGGTACAGGTACGGTGGCTTCATGAAAGTTTCTCTCCATGACAGTATTCTATTTCGCAGGGACGACCAATATTTCAGTTCATTTCAACTCAGTCTGCGTTAGCATTTTTCACCATTGGCATTCTCTGGAAACTAAGCGTTCAGAGGGGTTAGTAAAACAAAAATGGGCAAATTTCAAATGCAAATTTTGCGAAATGTTCCATGTTTCGATATAATATTTCTTTTTAAAATTTGAAATATTGTTTCATTGTTTTCTTGAATTTCAGGACGGAAGTTCACAACCACCAGCCCAAACAAGAAAGGCAAAAGAAGCTAACACAGATTCTGCGAAGGATGGTCTGGCCTACTCTTGTCTGCTAAAGAACGAATTGTTGTCAGCTGGAATCGAAGACCTAAAGGTAACACGAAGTTGACTAACACTAGTAACAGTGTCTTCGAGTGAAAATTTATTGTTTCTTTGTCCTTTCTTTTCTCTGAAAGTAACTGAACACTCGAACTCCTGTTCGTTTTAATTACCATTTATACCAAGCCACCATAGACAGGTTATTATCAATACTGTCATGTTTGTGTGTGTTAGTACTGTTACTGTTAAGTGTGTTGTTTTTTGTTGTTGTTGTTGTTTTTAATTGCTACCAAGTTACAGCGATAACGTACCATGTCAAACAAAGCCTTTCATTTACAGGAGGTGCAAGTAGAAGAAAGAAAGGTGCTATACCCCAAAGAAGCCAAGAACCTTTTCCGGGTAAGCTTGCTGCTTTTATTTTAGTATAAATGTAACCGTTTAGCTTAGTGCTTATATATTAAGTGAAATATGATAAGCAGAACATCTGGCACTGAATTTTGTTCATCCAGAATTGTAATTCAGTGGGCTAAAATTTAGAAAAATCTACCTTTCTGACTTTTTAAAAAATCAACTCCCAGTGATAGACGGAGTTAAAAATAAAAGGGGGGGGGGGGTTACTTTTCTAAACTAAATTACAGTTGCATTTCTTTTCCTTTCCTTCCTGTCAGTACTACACACCAAGGCGATGTGCAGATGGCTGTGATTCTTCTCCCTACTCCCTCTCTCCAGTTGGTAGCAAAAGTCAGAAGTTGCTGCGTTCTCCTCGTAAGGTAAGTACGGCTACATTAGTGTACTGCTGCATCTTTTTTGTTGTTGACTTATGTTAATCTCAAGATTTAAAACAACACATTTTCAATCTTGGATACATAAGTATGCCTTGGTTTTTTTTTATTTCAGGCGGTAAGAAAAATCTCAAAAATTCCGTTCAAAGTACTGGACGCTCCTGAGCTGCAGGACGACTTCTACCTGAATCTGGTGGACTGGTCTTCACAAAATGTCCTCAGTGTTGGCTTAGGGACATCAGTTTATTTGTGGAGTGCCTGCACTAGTCAGGTTGGTCTTACTCTTAGTGCTCCTACCGTTCTGGTCCTTGACTAGCGTCGCTGTGCTGGTTTATCATGACCATCTGTATAGACAGTATAGGCTTTTGGCACTGATCTCAGTTTTCCAGTCACCTAAGATGTTCACCTAGCGAAAGTAGAGAAGGGCTTGTCCCAAAAAAAATTTTGCAAGTGGGTATTGTGGTAATTGTCCATCCCCATTGTATTGGTTTGATAGGCACAATGAATCTTTATCAGTGTGGGTGGGGGGAGCCGGGGTGGCCGAATGGTAGAGCGCTGGACTTTTAATGCTCGGGTCGTGAGTTCGTATCCCGGCTTGGGCCAAATATTTGTGCTGGCTTTTTCATCATTGCCCCGTCTTTGATATCACCTGTATGTGGTGGAAAAGGATGTTAAACCCCCATGGGTATGGGTGGTATTGCCCTGACTTTGTACTGTAATAGTAATGGGACCTTTTGCTGTGCATAGTCATTCCTCAATAAAGTCCTATCATTTAAATCAAGGCAACTGAACTGAACACCTACTAATGTTTTCTCTCCACAGGTGACCCGGCTGTGTGACTTGTCGGCAGATGGTGATACAGTGACGTCAGTTTCTTGGTCTGAGAGGGTGAGTTGTAGGTTAAAACTGGAAGTTTTAACGTCTTAGGTTTAATGAGTTTCTCCTGTAAACAGTCTTACTTTCGTGCTCTGAACTACACATGTATGCAGAATGGTTAAACCCTAGTGCTACTGCTTGTGCCTTTTCATAACGCAGCACTTGTTTACCAAAATTGCAATAACAAAAAACAGCAACAACAACAAAACAGTAAGAGTGAAGAGTGGCACATGAGGGGGGGGGGGGGGGGGGTGTTGAGTTTCTGACTAATTTCTGTTTCATCATTGTTACCTGCTATAACATGGGAGAGTGGTGTTTCCTACGTGCAGTATGGTATTTCACAGGGAAGCCAGGTGGCTGTTGGTACACACAAGGGCTTAGTGCAGATCTGGGATGTGTCGGTCAACAAGAAGATAACAACACTTGAGGGGCATGGCGCTCGAGTTGGTGAGTAATTGGCGAATTATTTTAAAACAAAATAAGTGCAGTTGTAACATCTATATGCCTTCAGTTAACATATGTTGTGCTACTTGTTGTTTTAGTCTTTGTTTCACAGCAGTCAAATGGCAGAGGAAACAAAAGATAAAATGTCTGAACAAAATTTGTTCCGGTACATGTAGAAAGTAGTTTCTGTGAATTGTCTGAAATTACAGTTGAAATATTTGTAGTGGGCTTTTGTGGGAAAATAAATGGGATGTGATATTTGTGTACAGGTGCTCTGGCGTGGAACGGAGATGTTCTCTCTTCTGGTAGCCGAGATCGCCTCATTTTGCAGCGAGATGTGCGCACCCCATCTGTAACGCCAGAACGTCGACTTGCTGGTCACAAACAAGAAGTGAGTAACCGCACATTTTCTAAGTCTGCTTCAGTCCTTTTCAAACACACACACACACACACACACACACACCCTTTTTACTTTCCTGCATTTTCTGTAGCGCAAGCTTTATTTTTTGTCGGTGTTTTTGTCAAACACTGGGAAAAACTGTGGAAAATATTCATAGATCAGATGATGATATACATGTCCAGCTGAAACAGCATTAGTTTCTTCTCTTACTTCTGACACTGTTTTTGTTTTTTAGCAGTAGTTTGGTTGAGAAAACCTGTTCCGTAGATGCCCAGTAGTAACAAAGGTAACTAGTTTATCACTGTGTGCAGGTGTGCGGCCTGAAGTGGTCCCCCGACCATCAGCACTTGGCATCGGGTGGCAACGACAATAAACTGTTTGTGTGGAACCTTAACAGTAATGGGCCAGTGCAGACATACACGGATCACCAGGCTGCTGTCAAGGCAATAGCATGGTCCCCACACCAGCACGGTCTTTTAGCCTCCGGCGGGGGCACAGCTGATCGCTGCGTTCGTTTCTGGAACACCTTGACAGGCCAGCCGCTGCAGTGTGTGGATACAGGGTCGCAGGTCTGCAACTTGGCCTGGTCCAAGCACTCCAATGAACTAGTAAGTCCGCAGCTTTTTAAATCGTGCTTCTTTGTCGTGGCATGGATAGTAGGTGCACTAAATGCGCAGTGCTCTTATTCGCACTCTCATCTTACAATACTGCTCACAGCCATGTTGACATGAATGAAGGACGAAGATTTTTCTGTGTTTTTCAACGGGCCGTGATGTCAGCCAACTTATGTTTTGGAACAGTTTCACTTGTGAGGGCACCTGTATATATTCTGTCATGGTGATTAGTACAGCTCTCTCATGGGATACAGTGTTGTTTACACTTTGCGTGAGCAGTCAGTCATTCAGATTCTACGACTGTTGTTGGTGACAATGTCCCTCAGCGTATTAGCCATATCAGTGAGAACGCTTGTTGGCTCAGTGCCAGCATTAGAGATGCTGTCAGTGTGCAACTGTCTAAGTGGTGTGGTGACGGATGCCACAAGAACAGCTCAGAAGAATATGTGAGCACAAAAATCGTACGTATTACACATTTGACTGGACCATGTGTATGTTTCAGGTGAGCACACATGGCTACTCTCAGAACCAGATCTTGTTGTGGAAATACCCTTCCCTGGTGCAGATTGCTAAGCTGACTGGACACTCGTATCGTGTTTTGTATCTGGTGAGTGTTTCCGCTTTGCTTTTGGGTCCTCCGGTTATCTCTTTCCGCAACATAACTGTAAGCACACGCCCAACTGAATACACCCAAACAGTGCATTTCTTTGTTGTAAGTGCTATTGGACTTGGACGTGTTGATTATTCATATTCGTGTTTTTCCACAGGCCATGTCACCAGATGGGGAGGCCATAGTCACAGGTGCTGGGGACGAGACGCTGCGCTTCTGGAATGTGTTTAGTAAAACAAGGTCCACAAAGGTGTGTGGTGATCAGTAATCCACTGAGTTTTACTTTCACTATCAAAGATCTGATGTTTCAGCAAAGTTTTTAAGTAGTGGGATATTTGCTTATGTACCTAGCAACAACAGCAACAACAAATGCAAAAATTTGGCTTATTGTCATGGTGTTGAAAAGTGTAGTCAGTCTCCGAGTGTGCACAATAATTTGAATAAAGCTTTGACTCTGTCAAGTGCACTACTGGAATCAGAGCAGTAAAACTTACTTGTCCGCTTTAATAACACGCAGGTACCAGTCTGTCATCCCGAGGGGTGTAAAGCCCTAAATAACTAACCAACCAACCTGTCATCCCCGAGGGATGCATGGTTCTTTTGTTGTTCGGTGTAATTGTGTCGCTAACATGAACGAAGTCTCTTATGTCAAGGCTAATTTTCTGTTCTTGCTTTTTTCCAGGAGTCAAAGTCAGTGTTGAATCTCTTCACACGAATCCGATGAGACCAAGAAGCTGATTGGGCTCTGTGTGTGTGTGTGTGTGTGTGTGTGTGTGTGTGAAAAGCTGGTTTGAGTGAAGGACATAAGTGAGGATGGGGGGAGGGAAGGGGATGAGAGAGAGAGACTAGGTGTGCAGATATTTGGATCAGTGTGCAATACAAGGACGTGTTAATGATCCAGGATACAGACATTTGTTTATCCCTTTGTGAAAAGAGCATGGAGATGAAACGAATTGATCACTAGGACATTATGTCAAAATGTGCATTTAGCTTGCTAGTGTCAACTTGATCAAGAGCAAATCATTTGAGAACGTGTTTTATGTGAGGGACTTGCGTACGCAGGATTTTGTGACCACATGAGGGCATTGTAGCAAGTGGTGAACGGTATATACAGTTTACTCTCATGGCACATTTATTTTTCATGTCTTCTTTCCATATGGTTTGATGTGTGAATGGGTTTTTATGAAAGTGTGCCAAGCGGAAAGTATCTTTCGAAAGAGGTCTACCATTTTCAGCTGAAAGGTTCGCCAAACTTGGTAGAGAGCAAATTTTACCCTTAATTTCTGCTGCATGGTTGGGTTTTTTGGTTGTTGTTTTTCCTCTTTTTTTTTTTTTTTCCTTTTTTTTTTCTTTTTTTTTTTTTTTTTTTGGGGGGGGGGGGGGGTGTAGTACATATGTTTTAGACATGTGCAGTTCACATAGGGCTAAGCTAAAAATCTAGTTTATGCAGCAGAAATCGAGAAAAAAATCTGACTGTGATGTTTCAAAATGTGTTATATTGAAACTGCAAAGAGCACAATTTTAGTATCTTTTTTTTTTCTTTGAGTGGGGGTGAGCGTTGTTTTTGTTATCCATTTAGGTAGAAAAATTTTGTCAGACGAGGAGGTCTTAAATTTTATCCTGAAGGTTCAGCAAAACTGTTGGGAAATGTGATTTACTCATATCAGTTTTCCTTCTGATTTTCTGTCCTTTGGGAATGCTACCAGAATGTATTTTTAAAAGAACGAAAACAAAAGAATTTCCTTTGGAAATTTGTTTTCCCAGTCTGTGTTCTGTTGATGATTAAGGTTTCTGCAGAATTTTAGTTGAAACTAGAGCTTTTGAATGTGTGGCCCCAATTTTTTGTT
The DNA here is from genome assembly GCA_018292915.2 of Batillaria attramentaria. Taxonomy (NCBI): domain Eukaryota; kingdom Metazoa; phylum Mollusca; class Gastropoda; family Batillariidae; genus Batillaria; species Batillaria attramentaria. Next base: position 833,146 of record JACVVK020000163.1, on the reverse strand, counting down.
GGGAGGCAAAAAAAGATCATGTGCACTGGTTCTTTTATGTGAAAGCACAGCCATCAAAATTTCAATTGTGCTGTACTTACCGCTGATCTGTCCATGCTGTTTAGCAGGTGAATTAGATTGGACAGTGTTTGAATCAGTGTAAAACATGATTTAAAAAAAAAAAAATCTGTAGTAGACCCACACAAGGTGTAGTCTCAAAACATCAAAGACGTTTTGCAGTGTAAATTCCCTGCCCCACCCATGATATATATTTACTACAGGTCTTGAATATGTAGCAGAAAATTCTGGAAATCTGCATGCATCGTTTTGGACTAGTGTGCATATGCCCTTTGTTAGAAGTGTGTGTGTGTGTGCTGTGCTAGTAGACGGTGAATATATGCAGATCTATGTGGCAACGGCGAGCAGCACAGTGCTGTTCCTCTGCTGGTCCATTTCCAGTATTGTTTGCTCAGTATTGTTCAGGGCTTGCAATAGTCGGCTAGTTTAGCTGATTTCAGCGAAATGGCAACCCCAGCTACACCCCCCCCCCCCTCCAAAAAAAAAAAAAATAATAATAATAAAAGTTTCCACTTTAACAACAAACAAACAAAACCAATCTTTGCAATCTGGACCATACTGACTATCGGAATGCACCAGATTGCACAGAATTTACTCTCATTTAAAAAAAAAAAAAAAAAAATTGACCCCCCCAAAGCAGTTCATGCCTTAGGGGTTCCAACCATTTCAGCTACTTTTTCTTTTGACTATTGCAAACCCTGCTTGTTCCTCTGGTAAAGACGGCGTGACTGTACAAAATGTACTCTGTTAACAACAACAACAACAAAACGGGTCAGAATACAGTAAGGGGGAAATAGCTAGCGCTGTACATAGCACCACACGAGTGCAGGTGCATGTGCTGGAGTAGGTGTCATTGTGAAAGAAACAGAACATTGTACATGTGCTGTACGTCTCTTGTGTGAACATGGGATGATTGGGCTCATTATTACTGTGGTTTAATGCAATGAAACACAGCTAGTGTTCACTGTATACCCCATTTATGTTGTCATATCCAACGCTACTGCCATGAAACCATTTTGAATAAAAGATGTTAAATACTGATTAAAGAGTGTATGCGTGTGTTGGTGAATGTGTGCTTTGTCCACAGAGGACAACAGACAAATTCATGGGGGACACAAAACATCAAATATGTACAGAGATTATGCTTGGGACTGGAGATCTGATCATGGTGATTCGAAAGTTCTGTTGAAATGCCTGCATCTACAGCCTGCCTTCTCTCTCCCCATTCATTCTTTATTCTTGAAAGCTTCATTTTCCACTGTCAATGAACAGCAATACTGATAGGATCACAGTTTGTCTATTACTCGCTCAGTGAAACTAAAGTGTCGGGGTTCTGTGTAAAACAATTTACTGCAAATAATAATACATGTAATTACTGTGTATTATACAGGCGCTTTACCCAGTTTCTTGAATTTGCCCCAAGCGCCATGAACTGAACCCAACACGCACGCTCACCTGAATCATTCTTTCGTACACCGGACATGAACATATTACAATCACGTGGTGTGAAAGGTCAGCTCAGCAATTTAAGTTTCGGAATAAAGAATTGCATTTATTTTTCAAAACTTTGGAGGATGAATATTTCCAAAGCAGAGAGGGAGGAAGCTGGAGTACCCAGAGAGAAGCCCTGACAATCGGATGAACGATATCACATACAAGGAGTGAGTGAGTTTTTAGGGCTCGACGCCGTGCAACATACAACAAGGAGGAACGGCCCCGTCCTACAAAGTTGTTTCTCCAAACTTCATTTTATTTTGTCTTTGTTGTTATTGTTGCCGGTTCTCCCCTCTCCAAGTTCTACCAATGACACTAGATCCTCTACGACCTCGACCGATTAGCCACGTGACTGGGGGTGGGGCCGGGTGGGGGAAGAAGGGAGGGACAGAGAGAGAGGCAGGGTGGGTGGGTGTTTAGGAGTTTAACGTCCTTTTCCCCCACATAAGGGTGATATCAAAGACGGGGCAACGAGAAAAAGGCCAGCACAAATATTTGGCCCCAGCGGCCAGGATTCGAACTCTCGGCCCAAGCATTGAAAGTCCAACGCTCTACCATTCGGCCACCCTGGCTCCCCAGAGAGAGAGAGACGTCAGTTCCGTGATCTAAACATTTGACGTCAGCCTCAGGCAGGTCGTCATACAGAGAGAGAGAGATGACGTCAATTCCGTGAAGTAAACTTTCGACGTCAGGCTCTAGCACTGAGATCGTCTGAGGATGCTTGTTCATGTCTTGTGATTTCCCTGTTGGCTTTGTGACTTCTCCGACTGAATTATTTTTCACATGAAATCTGGAAGATCTAGAGGGCTGATAAAATGTCGGAAGCAGTGGCGATACTTGCAGATTTTGTCTGTGAACCAAAGATTTGACGTCAGCCTCGCGATGCTCGTCTGACAGATGATACTTCTACATATCTTGTGATTTCCTTGTTGCTTTTGTGACTTCCGTGACTGAATTAATTTTGACATAAAATCTGGAAGATCTAGAGAGCTGATGAAACGTCGACTTAAGTGCCTTGGTTTGTACTTACGAAATTGCAGTATTGGAACTTTTTTTTACCGGCGCTTCTCGCAGAAACGTGAAAAATGTGTTTATCTAAAAGCTCTGCTATTCTTAATACTAAAGCTATAATAGTGCAGCAGTTCATGTCATATGTGCAGTTGGTACAAGTGACAAAAATACCGGAATGATGAGTAATTTGAAGGAGTCTTTTCACAGATATTTGGCCTTATATGCAAACCACCCCTACCTAGGAAATATTTTTCTTACACAAAACCTGTGCTACGAAAACAGGCAGTATAATTGGATGATCTTCCCAATTTCAGAAAATGAAGCCATTTGAACATTTTTTTCGAAAAAATTCGTAACATGACCGATTTTTAAAAATCGGCGATAACTCTTTTGAAAATGCAGTAGGCTAAAAATCGTGAAAAATAGGTCTGGAGAAGGTGAATTCCCATTTTATCTCAAAGTAAAAAGGCCTCCAACGAGGTGGTTTAGGAGATAGCCATCATTACATCCGTCCACACACACACACACACACACACGTCATTCGCGCCAAAAAGAACGCAGCAGCAAAGTGTGCACGTAAGGTGTCTATGACGCAGATTTCGTTACGTCACTGTGTGCGTGAAAGTAAGTATTGTGTGGAGAAACGTCACAGTCTTGTTTTGTATCACTGAAACTTGCTGCTGCGCGTAGCAAAATCTGCCCCGTCTCATAAAGTTGTTTCTCTATAGAGAAACAACTTAAAAAGGAAGAATTTCTTGTCACACGTGGAGCTCGCACATGACCTCTCCCACTGATGACGATGTCTAAGCGGCCACTAGACTACCGACCACAAATACATAGGCGCTGGCAATGTACATGCGATCCGCAACAGGAAGGTCTAGCCACAGTTCAAAAATCAAGCAAGTAGTTGACCAGACCCTCATGCTTTCCGTTGATTGCCAGGTCAACGGGCCTCTCACCGATGTTATTTCTGACGTCAACTGCAGCTGTATTGTGAAGGAGCAAGATTTGGGCGACCTCAATGTTACCCCTCCTGCACGCTACGTGTAATGGCGTATCTCCCCTGTCGTCTGTTGTGAGGGGATCTGCTCCGTCCTGCAGAAGTTCAATGACCAGATCTGCATCTCCTTTGCTACAAGCGATGTGAAGGGGAGAACCGCTATAACTGTTTCTGGAGGTTCTTTGTGGCTTTGGAGGAGGCTGCGGTTTGCCTCCGAGAACTGCGCATTCTCTCGCGCTTTTCCTAACGACGGCGTGGGTCTCGACGCACTGGAGATCTTGCTGGGCAGTCATACCGTTGAAGGTTGTTTCACCATTTTGAGGTGTGGTGGAGTCCGGCTGGTAGATCGGTGTGCACCCATTCACTTTCAACACTTGAGGAGTTGTTTCCCTGCACGCCCTTGCCCCGGGTGGCTTCGGAGGAGGCACGGGCTTGCCACGGCTTGACGCATTCTCCTCTCCACTCAAAATGTTGCGAACCTCGGGATGTGCAAGATTTATGGCCGTCCGGCCGTCCTTCGTTTCCACCTCAGCACCAGCGCCTCTCGACAAAAGGCACCTGACGACACACGCGTGCCCCTTCACGCAAGCCATGTGAAGCGGCGCCCAGCCGTCCTTTTCTCTTGCGTTCGCTTGTGCATTGTGGGTTAGCAGGACCTCCACGACAAGGTGGTGCCCCATGAGAGAAGCTAGATGTAGTGGTGTGACGTCGGCAATGCTCTTTGCGTCCACACTGGCCCCTTTCGCCAGCAACACCTTGACTACCTCAATGCGGCCGTGCTGAGACGCCAAGTGAAGTGGCGTTCCTCTGGACTCTTCTTTGGCCTCCAGTTCTGCGTTGCGGTCCAGGAGGGCTCTAACGTTCCCAACGTGACCCGCTGCGCTTGCGACGTGCAGTGGCGTCCACCCGTCCCCATTCTTGACCTCAGTGCGAGCGCCGTTTTGGAGCAGCACAGTCACAGTTTCAACACGACCAACTGAACACGCAACGTGAAGCGGTGTAACCGTCCCAGGTTTGTCCATGTTCACCAGTGCACGGCGCTTCAGCAGAACCTCCACCACGCATGTCTGTCTTCGGTACGACGCGACGTGGAGTGGGGTCCAACCTATGAAGCTTTTCCGCGCTGGGTCAGCTCCGTGAGACAGCAAAACCGAAGCAGCGTTCTTTCTCCCCTTTTGACAAGCCAGGTACAAGGGTGTTCTTTTGAGTCGGTCCTCAGCGTCTACCGTGGCCCTGTGTCTGATCAAGAAGCTGATGATATGACTGTGGCCGTGTAGGCTCGCGTGATGCAGAGGCCTCCACAATTTCATGTCCGTGGCTTCCACGTCAGCCTCCTTCCCGATCAGGATCTTCACGACTTGCAAGTGACCATTTGCGCATGCGTGATGGAGAGGCGTCATTCCTGAACTGTCCTGCCCATCTACAGCAACCTGTGTGTGGATTAACGCGCTGACCAGGCAGGCCACTCCGAGTCTACTGGCCATGTGCAGGTTATCAGCTCCGCCCTCGTGTTCGGAAAACTTAAAAATCCAGGACTGACAGGTGCTGTCTTTCCCAATCTTTGCAAATTCTCTGCAGCACAGAGGGAAGACAGGTCCGCTTCGGTCGCAAGTCAGGATTTCTTGCAAAACGTTGTCAGGCAGCAATTTGCCTTGAACGCCCACGTGCGCACGAAGCATTTTGCTTTTTTCCTCGTCCGTCAGCAGCTCTGTCTCACCGAGATCAAGCACAGGGAAGCTCAAGAAGGCGTCATCAGGCTGGCAAGTCTCGCTGACCTGATCCAGGACGTTTTTCCGCACGGTGAACACCACCAAACATTTCCTGCGTTCGGAAGTTTGTGGCGCTCCGTACACGGGTTTTGGGGAGAAAGCCGCGAAGGTCTGCATGATGGGAAACAGATTGGACCAAACTTCGTGCATGCCACGGGTGAACGCGTCTTTGCCGAACACATCGTCGATCAGGACGGCTTGCTTGCCGTGATGGCCCCCAACGTGACTGCGCCACTCTCTCCAGTGGTGCAGGACGAGTGGGGTGAGACCCTGGTTGTCGTGTTGGTCACGCAGCAAAGCTCTGCCTATTGTGGACTTGCCGCAGCCTGGCGGTCCGGTGATCACCAGAATTCCTGATGCTTCAAGCTGCAGTCTAGCCAGACGGTATGCGTTGGTTTTCACGAACAAGTCCAGTTCAAAGTTGATCTCGGCTTTGCTTTGGTCTGTTGAAGAAAGCGCGCGCGCGCGCGCGCGCGCACACACACACACACACACACACACACACACACACACACACACACACACACACACACACACACACACACACACACACACAGAGGCGGTCAAGTTATTACATTGTGTACATGTTAGTTTAATGTTTATATGAGAGGCATTTGTACGAAGGGTACTAAGCGGCGTTTTCACAGCTAAAAATTAACTGACGCTCTACACAAACAAACAAACTGAATTAGCTGATCGACAAAGAACCGGCTACTGCTGACTTCCTGCACCTCTATATAATTGAAATTTTATGCAAGTTGTACCGTGACAACAGCTGACATACTACACGTACATGTTAAAATTTCTGAATGAATAGTTCTGAACAGCTTTTTAGAGCACTTTCTTTGTCGTTTTTGCCTGGAAAACTTTGGGCGTCTCCAGTCAATAATACCTTGAAGCCGTGCTCTCAGTAAACAGACGTTCATAAAACCAGGGTGGGTGGGTGGGTGTTTGGGGGTTTAACGTCCTTTTCCACCACGTAGGGTGATATCAAAGACGGGGCAACGATGAAAAAAGCCAGCACAAATATTTGGCCCCAGCGTCATAAAACCAGAGAATGGGGGAAATGAAAGGTCCAATACCACAAATACAGCGTGGGACCACGTTTGGCGGCTGTGCTAGTTTGTAATAATGTTTTTTGTAGGGCAAGGTGTATGCCAGGGGGGGTGCAACAGGAGGCAAACTGCTGGTGAAGCTGAGACTTTTTGCACACATGGCAAACAGAAGTGACGCGAGTGGATATCAGTGAAGTGGCTTTCTGGACTGACTAAACAGAAAGTACACTCGCCTTACTCCAGTCAGGCCTGAGCGGAAAGGAGACATTCGATATTTTTTCCCTGTCGGGTGCGTGCCCAAAAATCAAAATGGTCCATGCAGGGTGTTTTTTGTTGTTGGTTTTGTTTTGTTTTTTATTATTTCTACACTGACGCATTATTAGGAGTGACTATGGTACCTGGGGCTAATAGGGAATACACGTATAAACAGGGCTTGTGTTAACGCACAAACTGTGCGTATTGACGCACAGAAATCACGAAATGACGCAGAAAAAAAATCACTGGAGGTTTTACTGACGCACAGATTTTAAAATTTTGGAGCAGGAGTGCGTCGCGTGATAATCAAATTTGATAGCATGACGCACAGCTTTCACAGTTTTAGTTTCAATCTTCGGCAATCGATTGTCAGAGCAGTCGCCACAGACGCTCTGAAATGTACGGCGTTTATGTCTGTTAGAGTAGGCTGACCCTCAGATTTTTCTGCTGGAAGTCATGCTGACCCTCAGAAAAAATATCTACCACAAGCCCTGATAAAGGCAATTTGAGGTGCGTTTGTGGAAGACTAAGCGGTCACACCTTTTAACTGGGCGTATCCGCCGCTGTCGTCTGCGTGGACCTCGATGTTGTGTTCGCAACTGACGTGGATCTGCTGATGAATGACAGGTTTCTTGTAGATGTGCTTCTCCGTGACCTCGAGACGCTCTGCTACGTGCAGATCTCTGCCAACATGTACTCCCTCTGAGAACAAAAAAAGAATTCGAATCAGCTTGCAGACTGAGGTAGAACGAGATGTGCCTTCGCTGTGACGTGTAGTTCTAAATGTCTTAATCGTCGATCTGTTTCTGAGTAAAACTGATTACAAGCTCTAACTTTGTCAGTGTGTGAATGTGACGATGCTAATTTTGTTAACTGAATGCCACCGTTTTCAGACTCTAGTATTAAAGCAATTAAGCTTTAAAGGTCTGCAATCTCATCAAAAAGCCGCAAACATTGTGTGTGTGTGTGTGTGTGTGTGTGTGTGTGTGTGTGTGTGTGTGTGTGTGTGTGTGTGTGTGTGTTTAAACTAAGACTTCTGTCACAGTTGCAGAGTTTTCGGCGCTTCGGAGACCCTCATAAAACCAGAGCGTGAGTTTGCAGTGACTTCACTGTGCTTTTGGTCAGTGACCGAGACACATCGCTATGTACAGCGTCTAGCGGGTGTTGTGTGCTGCACGAGAAGACTAGCCAATGCGATCTTTCTCACTCAATGTAAAAACGCAAACTGCGCTGTGAAATCAGCCTCTCCTTGGCTTTTATACTGAGAGGTTTCAGGGACGGTGAAAACTCTGTGACTGTGACAGAGGCCGCGGTGACTGTGCATATTGCCATAGTCTGATTGATTGTTTTTAGACACTCTGTGGCTTTATGCCGAGATTGCAGACCTCCAAAGACACCCCCCCCCCCTCCCCATTGCTCTTCTTGCACGGCAAGCGCCGCTATTCAGGTGCAAATAGAAACTGACAAGCTTCAGTTATGTGACGTCACAGACGTGTTGTGTGTGAACACTAACACAAATTTCATACATGTTGGTACATTTCATACATGTTGTATGGTATGGTATGGTATGGTATGGTATGGTATGGTATGGTATGGTATGGTATGGTATGGTGACGTCACAGACGTGTGGTGTGTGAACACAAACACAGATTTCATACATGTTGTAGGTACATTTCATACATGTTGTATGGTATGGTATGGTATGGTATGGTATGGTCTTCAAGACTGTTGTCTGCTAGACGCGCACGCGTACTCTGAACAATTACCAGTGACGCGGTCTGTATTCACGATGGCGGCGCGTGGTTGTATGTTGATGGAATCACTGCGGCCAGAGTGCGGCAATACAGACGGACTGACCGCTGCAGCAGCTGCTGTCGCCGCAAGGCCATGTGCTGAGAATCTACCATCGTCAGGTTCTGCATCCATCACCTCACTGTTGTCCATTGTCTCTAAAGGAGAATTTTTGGAAAGTGAATTCAGTATTAACAGGTGTAAGACGGAGTGAAGACGACCCGTTTCAGCAACTCGGCGCTGAGTTGCTCTTTACTTACCCGCTGCACTCTGGCTGTCGGCAATAATAATAATAATAATAATAATCGCATTAATATAGGCGCTTTATCCCAAATATTTTGGCTCAAAGCGCCGCGAGCTAAACCCAACACGCACACTCACGTGAATCACACGCATTCTCTCACACACAGGACATAAACACATTACAATCACGTGGTGCGAAGGGTCAGCTCAGCTATTTAAATTTCGGAATTTAGATATGCATTTATTTTTCAAACTTGGTGGGCTGAACATTTCCAAAGCAGAGGGGGAGGAAGCCGGAGTACCCGGAGAGAACCCCCGACGATCGGCCCGAATGAACGGTGCCACATACGAGAAGGAAAAATTCTTTGCCCCGAGTGGGGCTCCAACCCCTGACCTCTCGCCTTGGTGACAAGTCTCTTAACCTCTAGACCACCGACCGCCCCATCACCGGTTAGGCTACAGCGGAAACTGTTGCAGCATACCTACACTACTAGGCAGATGCTGTAGGGAACCTGGCCCCTGGTTGTTACTTTTTTTTTTCTTTTGTGTCTTTCTTGTCGCTGAAAACTTTCAAAAGAACTACTGCTTCGTCACTGGATACAGGACACGCCTGTACAGCCGCTTGGTTCTTGTCAGTTCACTGATTACGTGAGTTTACGTGGCGGCTCACCTCTTCACTGATAACGCATTTTTCAAGTTCAGAACTTGAAGAGACTGCACACACCGAGCTTGTGATCCAGTGTTTGTCTGCCACTTTAACTTAACCGCGTTCTTTTTTTTCTTTTTTTTTCTTTTCTTTTTTTTTTCTTTTTTTTTTTTTTTTGTTCGGGTTGCCGGGCGGCCTTGCGGCGACCAAACCGAGTGATACAGGTCGACATTCGCAGAAAAAAAACACACTCTTTTGGCCCTACACTGTCAAAGCCCGCCACCACTGCTACTGAAAGGCTCTTACATAATTATGCAAGTGCTTTTCACCACCAATTCGGCGGCCGGGGAGCCTAGCAACAAACACTGAACTTGACAAACGTCCCCGTCATGGAACAAAGTCGAAAAGACGCTCTCCCCTCCCTTCCGCCTCACAGTCTCCCCTGCCCCCTCGGCCGACGGACTCTTTTTCTGAAGTGTAACAAAACAGAATGTAGAAAACGCACAGCTATGGGAGCAGCCGTAAAAGGCCATTGTCCACCTTAAACTGAAACTACACCTTTTTTCTGTAATTCCGGCGTCAACTTGAGACGGTGTGCTGCAGTTCAGCCCAAACGTTCGCTCTCTTATGATGGGTGATACAAACTCAAGTGTATTTTTCTGTCACGCTCAGCTTGACAGCACCCACGCTGAGTTTAGGGTTAAAGGGTTAGACTGCCGTGGGAATGTTAGTCTGTCCCGAACCATCTTCAAGTCTTTGAACTCCGGACAAGCCGCAGCTGCCCAGGTCACCATTCCCCTCCCAGCTGCCAACCCCCCCCCCAAAAAAAAAAACAAAAAAAAACAAACAAACAAACAAATAAACAAACAACAAAAACCTGAAAAAAAACAAAAACAAAAAGAAACACACACACACACACACACACACACACACACACACACACACACACACACACACACACACAACCAACCAACCAACCAAACAACAACAAAAATACTTGAAAACAACGACAAACTTCCCAAAACAAAAGCAAACTTCCCAAGAAGATAAATGAGCAGCCTTTTGGCTTTTAAAACAGACAATAAAGTATTTTTGAATTTAAATTTCAATTTGAATGAGCAACCTTTTGAATAGAGACGACTCCTTCACGGCACACTCACACTGTACCGCTGCGGTCTGCGCCGTACTGGCAGCTTCGGAGGGGGGGGGGGGGCGTCTGCGTACTGTAACAGAACCATCTTACTGTGGATGACTACTAAAATGTCACCTGGCCATGCTGCGAGCTCAATACCGCTCGTATGGCATCAGTCCTCGAACTAGAGCGACTTGGATAATCGTTGTGTCGATTAACACAGACACTGACACTGACACGCCCCACAGGGGTATCGCCCGTAAAATTTCACATACTGCACAACGACTGGTATACAAATCGTGTAATAACGAATGTGGTCATAGAAATATGATTACTATGACACCGGCCCCGCCATTGCCGTGACGATTTTTATACCCCGGGCGCCCCGTCCCGCCCGGCCCGGTGCACACTAGCATCGGTGCTACATCGCGCGCGCCACGCGTTGTAGCGCCTTGCGTGACTCGGCACAGTGGGGCTCTCACACACGTGGAGTAACGCACGTCGCGTCAGTGCCATGCTTCGGAGATCTCGCCACGAGTCAGTGCTTCTGAGTGTGCGATGGAATGCGAAATATTAGGGATCTGAAACGTATCATAAACTTCAGGCTGCTTGTTCGCAGTCTGAATAGAGACTGGTGATCGAGGCCACGATAACTTGATAGAATTTAGCTACAACAAACCCGGCTTTGCTGTAGAATGATATCGTAGACGATGAGAGACCCGGCAGTGACAACACACGGCGGTTCAGTCAGTGTGTCTAGTTTTATTTACTCCATTTACGTATTTACCGTAGTGTGAGTCAGCGGAGAGTGACACAACAAAACGGCATACCCGTCGACTGTGATATGAATCGAGCTGAAAATTGTAGAGGTTTTCCTGTTCACGATACAGGTCGATGAGGCGAAACATTTCGTCTTCGCGCAATTCCGCCATCTTGGAAGAGAAGAGGATGGCGAGTCAGCCCTTGCTGGCTGGCTCTTCTGATTGGCTGAAGCCACGCGGCTACACGCGCGCGTCAAGCGCGCCGAATAGAACAGTTCCTATCCTCGCGCGACTGAATTTTTCAATCCTGCTACGCCTGTCGCTTCGCGCTTCAAGGGGTTGCATACGTAGATGCGCGACAAAATTTGCTGCACGCGTGGCGCGACAATGTCGCATGACGCCAGTGTGCAAGGGCCCCCAAATAAAATTCAGTAGAAAAGCGCACTAAAGTTGTAAACGGTTGCGACTTATTCTGTGTACAGTCTCACTACTCAGTCAGTCTTAAAAACAAAAACAAAACAAACAAAAACTGGGGGGTGAAGATTTGGGTCGCCGGGTTTGGCGGAGTAGGACTGACCCAGGTTACCGAGCAGTCATTTTCCAACACACGTACATACCCGCCTCAGGTTTCAGGCCTCCACTGAAAGGCACGCGAGCAATGAGCCACCCTCTTACAACATGAATCTTTCCGTTCGTGAGGACTGACCGGGAGTTTCGTTTCACTGGCGTTTCGTGTCATTATTTATCAGTCTCCACTGACACGGACTCAGTGAAATTGTGTAATTGTTATCGAGGAATTGTCACTAATCAAGGCGTTGTCACTGAGTGGGTTTGTTGCTTACTTGGGTTTAAGTCTTTTCCCCCACCTAAGGGTGATACCAACTTGAACTATAGGGACAAAGGAGAAACACTGAGCCAACACTAATTCTCGTGACTGACTTCAGTCTTAACAGGCCAGTGCTCTACCACCATGATTATCGTGCCTCCTTAACTCAATGTGCGGAAAGCTCCAAAGCCCAGCAGCTTCAAACGTAAGCGTTATTTCAAGTGCCCAGCTTAGACGGGCACTGCGACAACATGTATCAGTTTGCATCTGTCTCGGAAGGTCACTTCGTCTTGCTGCATGAAATGCGCGACAAAAGAAACGTTACACCAATTGCAAAAAAAGAAGAAGCCAAAACTCTATCGATAAAAAGGCGAAACTGAACTGTAAGCGGAAATTCTCACCTTCTTTTTCTGTTCAGACTCTGATTAGTGACACTGCGTATTAGGTGAAGGTGTTGTGTCGGAACTAAGATGGCAGCAGCCTGCGTGTGCAAGCACAGGCCGCCCTCGGAACGAGGCGAAGGGCCTCCCCCTGTCACTGGCTTTGTACGGGTGGTTCTAAATTTATCGACGGACCGGGAAGCACACTGATTTGAGTCTACTAATTTTATCGTAAACGCCGTGAAACACTAATGCTTTATTTACGTCAAAACATGAAGGCAAACCGAGGAAGCGCAAGTTTTTGACTCAGTGTTGACAGTTTTCTGTGTTGCCGGTGTCAGTCTGGCGCTGTCCAGTCGTTTGTCAGTGGACACGAAGTAGTTCTGGCGAGCGCTAGATACGTGCCGTGGGCCCGCATGTAAAAGTCGGGGTTAGGGAGTTTAGCCCCGGGTTAGAGTCTATTCTTGAACTAAACTAGCTCTAGGGTTAAATTTTCTGTTGTTGCTTTTTTTTTGTTTTTTTTTTTTTTTTGTTTCAAATCAGGAAGCGGGTCCATTCCAGCGATGTGTCTATGCCGTTATAGAAGGATTTTTGTCTTTCTTTCTTTTATTCCTTTTGAATTTAATTTTGTTTTGGGGTTTCTTTTGTCCTAGTCTGGGTTAGGCCCGTAGCCGTGGGTTAAATTAACTTCGAGTTTTACATACGGGTCGTTAACAGGTAACTTGACGATGACTGAGCACAAAACTGAAACAGCAAAAAAACCCGTGTTTACCCAACCGGCCCTAGTTTTTCAAGTTGCCGCGGCCGACCCTAAACTTCTTCAGTTTTCCTCAGTTTTTTTTTTTTTTTTTAAGAGAGAGAGAGAGAGATTCAAAACAAACAAAGAACAAAACCAAGAACAAACATCTCGAGCTTCTCATTCACTTCGGCCTCTCAGTGTGTGTCGTGACTGGGGTTAGTCAGTTACGGTAAGCACAGTTATTTCAGTGACACATGGCGGAGCGGCAAAATTACTGTAATGATAGAATAATACGTAAAGGCGAGTTGTAGGATCGTGGGTAGTACTATACAATCTCTCCTGGTGATCCAACTGTGACAGAGTTGACCGTGCTTGCACTGAGTAGTTCAGTCGGACCGGCACTGATAGCCGGCCACGCAGATCTGATTATTTCAATTAATTGCAGGGCAGAGAGACTCGGAGAGAGCCGGCCTAGAGAGAGAGAGAGAAAGAGAGCCGGAGAGAGAGATGATGATGATGAAACCGGCTTTATCAGTTTCTTGACTGAGTTATCAGTCAACGGTAAAACTGAGTCAGTTTTGACAGACTCGAACTTGAATTCGCCAGTTTGCAAACTTGCCGTTGCTAATGCTACAGAGACTATCTACTGACTAAAACAAAAAAATAAAAGAATAGTAATATTGAAATAGAAAAAAAAGTTTAAAAATATATAGTACTGAAATCCGCAAACTGAACAGAACTGTAAACTTGATGAGAGACCACTGAGAGCCGAGAGAGAGAGAGAGACTGACTGACTGACTGACTGAAACTTTATTTTCCAAGGATGAGAACATAGACGCACAGGTCTCTCTAACTGTCTGTCCTTGACACACGCACGCACGCACACACGCGCGCACACACACACACACACACACACACACACACACACACACACACACACACACACACACACACACACAGGGCATACATAACATTACATACATAGCATAAGACATACATGTGATTACCCACAGTATCACACATACAGCACATAGCTACACTATACAGCGCAAGAGTAATACATTACGCAGTAAAACGTTAACATATGAAATGGGACTACAGAATAAAAGCATGGAAAAGCTGTAGGAAAACTAATAGAGAAGTAGTTAACACTTAGTTCGTAGAAAAGTAATGATAAACTTTAGCTTTAAAGATATGAGAGGAGTAAGTAGACTGAACTGACATGAGATGGGAGATTATTCCATAACTGTGCTCCTGAGTAAGAGAGACTTGATTTGAACAAGTCTAGCCTGGGGCGTGTAACGAAGAGACTGTTCCTCGAAGTGCTGTACCCGCTGTCGCAAGGTCTAAACGGTTTAGACAAGTAGTTGGGCGCTTTGCCATTGATAATTTTGTGCATCTTGATGCATTTATTAAAGGCCAGATGTTTATCAAGTGGTAGACAGTCTAAAGCCGTGATCTTTTCATCAGTGGTTAGAGAGAGAGAGAGAGAGAGAGAGAGAGAGAGCTTTCATAATGAAACTAAAGGGCACGAGAGTTACAATAACTTGATGCACCATTGAAGTCAGGGTCATGCACTGCGCCCGCGCCGGCAGCCGGGCTAACTGTTGTATTTTTCTCCTGCTATGTCGCTCTCTCTCGGTGCACTCGCAGAGAAGACACGGGATACAACAGGCTGGAACTCCAAATACTTTATTAACAGAAGATGCGCAAGAACAAACTCATGAAAGAGGAAGAACCCAGAACGCTGTGCAGTGCCGCTTATATACTAACAGGTCAGATCTAGAACATTCTGTAACATACTGGCAAGTACGGAATCTTTCCGAGGTTACTTAATCTGCTGACGTTACTGCACTCGCATGTTCTGGGATGGTCTAGAAATTTCCATCGAAATGCAGTGACTTTTCGCGATCTCTACAACACCTCCCTACCAAAATTGTTGTTTCACAACAAACTTCAACAACAAAGTCTGTCTCTGGGTTTTGGTGTTCTTTTGGATCGTCTGGGGTTGTCTGGACCATACTCTGGAACAGGTGGCTTGGTCCTGGGCAGTCGTGGTCTGCTCTGGTTCTGTGTCGGTGGCACATTCTCCAGAATCTCCATCGGATGGTCGATCGGGAGCTCAGAGGCATCTGCTGAATCACCAGGTTCGCTGTCCTCTTCAGAAGCGTAACGTGGGCGCAACTGTTCCCAGTGTCGTCTCCAAACTGGGCCACGAGGAACTACCTTGACGTTGAAGCAGCGAGTACCCGTAGACTTCTTGACCACTGCTGGTACCCATCTGGGCTGCTTGGCATGGTGAGGTCCATAGTACAGTGCGTATACTGGATCTCCAGCCTTGTATTGCCTGGTCACCTTAGCGACACCTCCAGAGTCTGGAGTCACCTGAGTTTTAGATGCCTCCTTGGATTGCTTGCCCTGAGCTATGTGTGCTGGCGAGGGAAGTAAAGTGTCGATCCTTGTCCGAATCTGCCTGGACATCAAGAGTTCACTCGGAGAGAATCCGCAGGATGTTGGCATTCTCCGGTACTGCATCAGAAACTCTTGAAGTGCTCGCTTCGGGGGCAGAGAAGACTTCCTGAGAGCTTGCTTGAAAGTCTGCACCAGCCGTTCTGCAGCTCCATTGGTAGCAGGATGATAGGGCGCTCCTGTCAGGTGCGTGATCCCACGTTCCTTGCACCAGCTCTGGAACTCTTCAGAAACAAAGGTGGTTGCATTGTCGGAGACCAACGTGTGTGGGTATCCGAAGTGAGCGAAGTCTTCTTCCAGCAGGTCTAGAGTAGCTCTAGTGGACGTGGATGACGTTGGGTGGATGCATGGGTACTTTGAGTAAGCATCCGTGATCACCAGCCAGTTGGTGCCCATGAAGTTGATGGCGTGGTCCAAGTGAACTCGGCTCCATGGCTTCTCTGGTAACATCCAGGGATGAACTGGCGGTTTGGATGGCTTGTTTTGATGTTCGCCGCATGAGTCACATCGTCGACTCGTCATCTCTATTGCAGCGTCGATACCGGGCCAGTATACTGCAGTTCTTGCCAACTGCTTCATGCGTTCCATGCCGAAGTGTCCGATGTGCAGAAGATCAAGGATCTTGGGCTGCAGGCTTTGTGGAATCACAACTCTTGTACCATAGATGAGGCATCCGTGGCAGATACTGAGAGAATCAGACAACTTCTGGAACTTTCTGACTTCTTCGTTGATCTCAACGTGCTTCAGCGGCCACCCATCGCGCACGTAGCGCATCACTGTAGCTATCACTTGATCTTTGCCTGACTCTTGACGAAGGATGTTGGCGTCGAAAGGTTTGACTTGAAGACTGAGAACTCGGATGGCGCACACCATGTCCGTGTCTTCCCCACTCTCCTCCCTGTCAAAGTCGATGTCGTCTCCAGAAGGCAAGCGACTGAGGGCATCTGCATTGCCGTGATCTGCAGTTTTCCGGTACTCGATCGTGTAGTCGAACTGGTTCAGCCATAGGGCCCACCGAGCTAGTCTGTTAGCTGCAAGAAGTGGTGTCCCTTTCTTTGGTCCGAACAGCGCCGTCAGGGGCTTGTGATCAGTCACCAGTATGAACTGTCGTCCGTACAGATACTGGTAGAATTTCCGCAAACCATAGATGATGGCTAGGGCTTCCTTGTGGATTTGGCTGTAGTTTCTTTCTGCAGCTGTGAGAGTCTTGGACACATTGGCAATTGGGCGCTCGCTTCCATCCGGATAGCGATGAAACAGTACTGCTCCAATTCCAACGTTGGATGCGTCACAAGCCAGCCCCACAGGCTTATCTGGGTCGAAGTGTACAAGGACTTGATCAGAGGAAAGCACATTCTTCAGCTGTTCAAACGCTGCTTGTTCCTCTTCTCCCCACTTCCAGGGATTTGCCTTCTTTGTCAGGCGGTAGAGCGGCTCTGCCATAGTAGCCAGGTTTGGGATGAATTTCCCGTAGAATTGTACTGAGCCCAGAAAAGACTTCAAGCTTGAGACATCCGTAGGTGGTGGCATCTTCAAGACTGCCTCGACTTTGGATCCTTTGGAGATTCCTTCAGCCGATAGAGTGTGTCCAAGGTATTCCACACTGGGTTGAGCAAACAGGCATTTTTCACGACGGCATCTGAGTCCTTTGTCGTTCAGACGCGTGAGTAGTCGTTCCAGGTTGCTCAGATGATCTTTGGCATCCTTCCCGCTGGTGAGTATGTCATCTTGGAAGACGGCAACTCCAGGCAGATCACTGGTCAGATTTTCCATGATCTCCTGAAAATAACCAGGTGCTGACTTGATTCCGAAAGGTAGTCGTTGTTGCAGAAGTACCCCACGGTGAGTGCTGAGGGCTAGTCTGCGTTGACTTTCTGGTGCCAGCTTGATCTGGTTGTAGGCATCAGCGAGGTCGATCTTTGTGTAACCGAATCCTCCTCCCAGCTTTTGCATCAGTTCCTCTGGGAGAGGCATTGGGTGACGGTGATCAGCAAGTTGATCGTTGATCCCGACTGAGTAGTCACCACAGATCCGCAGTTTTGGCTTCAGGGCGCCTGCACTGTTTGTCTTACGAATTGGAACCACTGGTGTTCCATAGTCGTTGAACTGGACTGGCTTCCAGACTCCTTTGGCGATGCCTTCTTCGTAGCCTTTCGTCAGGTCATCACGAAGAGCGAAAGGAACCGGCCTTGCCTTGTGAAAAACCGGCTTCGCGTCGGACTTGAACTTTACTTCCAGCTCAAAATCCTTCAGACATCCCAATTCTTCCTTGAAGAGATCTGGGAACTTGTCGCAGAGAGTGTGGCAATCCTTCTGAAGAGAAGCATAAGCTGTGCTGGAGGTCTTCGGATGCGATTCTTTTGCACCCTCGCTCTTGACTTGACTCTCTATGCTCTTCAGTCCAAGGGCATTGTCCACTGAAATTCCCAGAGCCTGGATCGCGTTTCGTCCAAGTAGGTTGAGATCAGGGATCTTGGTGACGATGTAGGGAATGGAGCTCTGTTTACCAGTCACTGGGTCCTTAGTCTGGCCCATGAAGGTGCCCAACACGGGTAGGTCGTGCTTGCTGGCAGACTCGTACCGATGTGTGACGTCATCCAGCTTCGGTTTTCCCAGTTGTTTCCAGACTGGCACAGAAACAAAATTTCCCGTGGTTGCGGTGTCCAGCTCCATCGTGAACTGTTGATCCTGGATTGTGACTGGAACGTCCAACCTAGGAGTATCTTGGGGAACTTCGCCGAGGATGGCTTTGACGAGCTCTGCTTTTGTGATACTTTTCACTGAAGATTTTGCAGACTGTCGTCCCCCTTGTTGCTGTTGATGCAGTTTTTTCCTGCAAACAGCCTCCAAATGTCCTATCTTCTGACAGTAGTTGCATTTGGAGTCTTTGTAGTAGCAGTCTGTTGCTCTATGAGCCTTTCCACACCTGTAGCACTTTGCTGAATCGCTGGTCGTGGAGTTAGACTGCTGGTGGCTCTTTGGTCGACCCCCTTTGTTGTTCATCTTGACTTTGTTGACCGGCCTGGGCTTGGAACCGTAGACAGTTTCCTTGGCCACCTTTGCCGCGTCTTCAGTCTCTATGGCGATCTTGACAGCCTTGGCAAAATCCAACTCGGTATCCTTGACCTTGAAAAGAGCCTTCAGGACAGCTTCGTTGTTGACAGAACATATGAATCTCTGCCTAAGAGCTTCATCTTGTGGATCTTGGATCGAAGGAAAGTCACAGGTAGCCGCGTCTTGACGTATACGGGCTGCCAGCTCCTGGAGTGTTTCGCCTGGCTTCCGTTCCATGTTGCTCCAGAACTTGAAACGTTCTCGCACTATGAACAGTTTTGGGTCAAATTGTTCTTTCATGAACTCGACGATTTGGTCCATCGTCAGATCGTTGATATTCATTCTTGGATTTTGTTGAGCAGCCAGATTTGCCAGTTGCTTGTAGACAGCCGGAGTCTGATTAGTGAGGAAGACTTGAGCCTTGCGGTCGTCAGGAACGGCGTTGGCGACAAGAAATGTGCAGAATCTTGACCAGTAGTCAGGCCACAGTTCTGAAGTGGAATCAAAGGCAGCGAAAGGTGGAATAGCGGCGGTCGAAACAGTAGAAGTGTGAGGACGGGTACTTGCGCTGGAATCCCCAGTCGATGTCTGAACTTGAATCATCTTCATCAACGCACCCATCTGCTCTCTTTGGACTGCTAATTCTTCTTCAGTCATGCTGCTTTGCTTGAATTCTCATCTGTTCCTTCTGCTGTTCCAATTGAATCTTCATCTGTTCCTTCTGCTGTTCTAATTGCTCTCTAAGCAATTTTATCAGCTCCGCTGTCTCTGCCATGGTCAGTCGTCAATTTTCGCTGCTGCAACAGTTGAAGGGGTGCAACTTCTGTAGTTGGAGTTTCTTGAGTACTGGAGAGTACTGTCCCTTCGTAGGTAGATCAATGTCGAATCCTGTCGGCGACGCCAAATATTTCTGTTGTATTTTTCTCCTGCTATGTCGCTCTCTCTCGGTGCACTCGCAGAGAAGACACGGGATACAACAGGCTGGAACTCCAAATACTTTATTAACAGAAGATGCGCAAGAACAAACTCATGAAAGAGGAAGAACCCAGAACGCTGTGCAGTGCCGCTTATATACTAACAGGTCAGATCTAGAACATTCTGTAACATACTGGCAAGTACGGAATCTTTCCGAGGTTACTTAATCTGCTGACGTTACTGCACTCGCATGTTCTGGGATGGTCTAGAAATTTCCATCGAAATGCAGTGACTTTTCGCGATCTCTACAACACTAACAAAAGCGGACAACTCGGTGCTTGTGAGCCACCGCGGACGTTGCGACCCAGGAGAGCCTGAGAGTGCTGTTCCTTGGCTCATTTTGGGGAGTTTCGATTCTGCTCAGGTCGTGGCAGACTCTGCTTGGTTGTTATTTGATTAAGGGACTCAACAGCTTCGCAACCCGTACCAGAGCGATATTCACGTAGAACTGCAAGTACAAGATGTATGTCTCGACCAGAACCAAAGCATGCGCATGTATTCAGTGCATCTCTCTCTCTCTCTCTCTCTCTCTCCGGCTCTCTCTCTCTCTCTCTCTCTGTCTCTCTCAGACACACACACACTGGCAGCCACACACACTGGCAGCCACACACACACACACACACACACACACACACACACACACACACACACACACACGCACGCACGCACGCACGCACGCACGCACATGCACGCACATGCACATATACATACACATACACACATGGGGAATAGATGCACATCAGAGAGTTGTATCAATAATTTTTTAAACATCACTTCCGTGGAAACAGTCTCGACCTATGACACTTCCAAGATATCACTCAGAGTACATCATTGAGACCGTGTGCCATGTTTATTTTTTCAGCACGACATTGACAGTGACTTGATCAGTTTACTGACTGCCAGAAGGATGATTTTGCTGAGGAAATGCTGTTCTCTTTACAGTGTTTGTAAGTTTGTTTTTATGTGGTGGTTTTCGGTGCTCGGTTAGTGAGTTCAAATGCTAGCAGGGAGACAAAGTTGTGCTGGCTTTTTCCTCATTACCACATCTTTCATATCATCCTTATGTGGTGGGAAAGGACGTTACACCAAATACCCACTGAAAGGGGAATCGAAGGTGCCCAAAGTCCTAACAGCAGAAACCTAATGTAGTGGTGGTGCATGACGCTAACTACACAATGCTTGTCTGTTTACAGCAGCAGTACCGAGGAAGTTGTTGGCAGGCACACGACATGCTTCCAGTGTGGCAGCCACACTGCAGGACATCCGAAGTCAGCTAATGCGGTACCAGGCAGGAACAGTTGAACTAACAAAGGATTCCGACACTGGCATCGCTGTCCTCACACTCAACAACCCAGGAAAGAAAAATGCTCTTTCAGGTACATTAAGACAGCGTAACAGATGTCAGGTCCAACTGTATTTAGTGACGACCATTTTGAAGTACAAATCTGTGCAGTGTCGTTGTGGTTTTGTTGTTGTTGTTGTATTTGCTTTCGCAACAGCTGTATTTTGTCTTACTAAAAATGTCTATAAAGGTATGCAGATTAGAAGGGGCTCATGGGTTCAAGGCACCTGGCGGGTAGAAGTTTGATTGGTGATGTTTTTAAATCGAGTAAAATGAAAAGTTACTAATGCTGCTGTGTCTTCAGGTCATTCTGGGCTGTTTTGGTGACTGTTTAGCATCACATTACTAAGACTCATACATAGAGCAGGGGCGCCGGAAGATGTTGGGGGGAGGGGGGACAGAATCTCAGAGGGGGGAAACGGGGACGTTGCCGGGAGAAAGTGAAAAGCGGGGGGCGGGGGGGGTTCACATGCTGCGAAGACATAAACCTTAAAAACCTTTACGAACCAGGGAGCCACTGGAAGGTAGGACGTTGCCCAAAGAAAGTGAAAAGCCGGGGGGGGGGGGGGGGGGGGGTGAGACGACTTTCTGCCAAGTCATTTTGATATTTCATGCAACGGCTAAACTGAGTTCTCTGTTGGGTGGGATGAGGGAGAGAGCAGGAAGAGGGGGAGGGGTTGTAAGGGAAGGGAGGGGGGGGGGGGGGGGCAAGACCATGGCTTTGCCCCCCCTCTTGCCATAGTCACCTGATTTTCCAGGGGGGGGGGGGGGGGGGGGGCAAAAAGATACTCTTGCCCCCCCTGCTTGGGTACAGGAGGGGCAGCTCCCCCCCCCCCCCTCCCCCCCCCCCCGGGTTCCGGCGCCCCTGTAGATACATGCACAGACAGGCTTGCATGCAGCTGATTGAAGCCAGAATGCAGCAGCCGGTAGCATAACTGTATGGTATGGTATGGTAGACTTCGCCTCGGCGCACATATCCATCTCTGCTGAAATGCTCACGGCGCCGCAGGGCTGGAGGACGAAGCAGTGAAGGCCTGCTGCCGCTAAGCGCTACTTTGTGTGCAAACCTCCACCCTGCTATTCACTCTGGTGTGTGTGACGGTATTTCTGTTTACCACGACACCGGCCACAGCCTACTCTTCTTCGAAAGATGAACATGGGATTTTTAGCGTGCACACTTGATGTATGTGTGTGCGTGTGTACACGAAGGCGAGACAGGCACCGTAAACGAGTCTGCACATGGATTTGACTCGATATGGTAAGGAAAAATCCCACCATATTCCTGCTGACCAGGGACTCGAACCAGGCAGCTCAGGATCCGAAGTTGGATGCCTTAACCACTAGACCAAATCCACTGTAACACGAATGTACCTGGAATCTTCAGTGTAGTCCCCTTTCACCAGACAGCCGACAGCACACTTCTCCCTCTCTCATGTGATTGTCTCCCCTGACTGTTTCACTGGCTTTACACTGTAAAATGTTTGACTTTGTTCTGTTTGCAGGCAGTATGATGGTGGAGTTGGCAGATCACGTGACTTTGTTCGGTTTGCAGGCAGTATGATGGTGGAGTTGGCAGATCACGTGACTTTGTTCGGTTTGCAGGCAGTATGATGGTGGAGTTGGCAGATCACGTGACTTTGTTCGGTTTGCAGGCAGTATGATGGTGGAGTTGGCAGATCACGTGACTTTGTTCGGTTTGCAGGCAGTATGATGGTGGAGTTGGCAGATCACGTGACTTTGTTCGGTTTGCAGGCAGTATGATGGTGGAGTTGGCAGATCACGTGACTTTGTTCGGTTTGCAGGCAGTATGATGGTGGAGTTGGCAGATCACGTGACCTTGTTCGGTTTGCAGGCAGTATGATGGTGGAGTTGGCAGATCACGTGACCTTGTTCGGTTTGCAGGCAGTATGATGGTGGAGTTGGCAGATCACGTGACTTTGTTCGGTTTGCAGGCAGTATGATGGTGGAGTTGGCAGATCACGTGACTTTGTTCGGTTTGCAGGCAGTATGATGGTGGAGTTGGCAGATCACGTGACTTTGTTCGGTTTGCAGGCAGTATGATGGTGGAGTTGGCAGATCACGTGACTTTGTTCTGTTTGCAGGCAGTATGATGGTGGAGTTGGCAGATCACGTGACAGCACTCGGTCAATGGAAAGAGGGCAAAGGCGTGATCTTGACAGGGGCAGACAATGCATTTTGCTCAGGGGGCGATCTCAAGACCGTGGCTGCCATTTTGAACTCCCACGACGGCGAGCGCATGTCTGAGTTCATGCACGACTCGCTCACGCGTCTGCACGCCTTACCTCTCATTTCCCTGGCGTTGCTGCAGGGCGTGGCACTTGGGGGCGGGGCAGAGCTGGCCACAGCGTGTGACTTCAGGGTCATGACCCCGAAGGCTAAGGTTGGATTTGTGCAGGTCAGCCACTTCACCTGTTTTTGTTTTTTTTCATTCGCATTTTTTTTTTTTTTTTTTTTTGTCGCTTAAGCTGAAGCATACCAACCAAGAAGTTTTAAAGGGTTTTGTGAATCTTGTTGAAGTTTTTCTTGAAGAATACTTGAATTCTCTTACAGTGGAAATAGTCAAAACTAAGCGTACCAACCAGGATGAAGTTTTAAAGGGTTTTGTGAATCTTGCTGAAGTTCTTCTTGAAGAATACTTGAATTCTCTTACAATGGAAATAGTCAAAACTACACTTGCCAAAGTCATGGGGCGCAGGCGTAGTATGGACTACTTTTTGCAGCATACTGTGTAGGAAAGATGGGTATGACATTGTAAGAAGTGATGCCAGATATTTTTACGCTTTTTACGGCATTTGGGTTGACTCGATCAGCAGTTAAAAAAAAAATAAAAAAATTGAGCAGCAACCAGTTCAGTTTGAGTGATGCTGACCATATGGCACTCATAATTAATTTTTCTTACTCGGGAATATGCATGTGTGTTTATGTGTGTGTGTGTGTGCGGATGTGCAAAAAGAATTAAAGGATCTCTAAAATCTCTGTATTTTTCGTCCCATTGCCATTCTCACACTGTTGACTTTCTCCCAGGTGAAAATGGGAGTCACTACAGGTTGGGGTGGTGCTACTCGACTATTTAAACTCCTGGGTCGACGCAGGGCTCTGGACCTCCTTTCCTCCGGAAGACTGCTGGACACAGAAGAGGCTCACAGCATAGGCTTTGCGGATCACATTATACTCAGCCATGCCGGTGACACGAGCCTTGAAGAGGCAAAGACGCTGTTACAAGATCAGTACTGCTGTGGCCAAGTGCAGTTAGTAAGAGCAGTGAAGAGGATGGTGACAAAGCTGGAAGCAAGCCAGACTTTGTCGGACGCTCTCGAGCACGAGAGGACTATTTTTGCTTCGTTCTGGGGCGGGGAGCTCCAGAAGGCAGCACTGGAAAAGAACATAAAACATTCCTAATGCGCGTTGTGCTGGTATTTCTCGGTCTGGTAGGCAGATGTAGAAGTGAGACAAGAACACAAGATGTATGTATGTTAATACTGTAATAAGTAAGTGTGTAATACAAGATGTGGAGGTGAGACTTGCACATGACATGTTTCTGTTGATGCTGTGATGGTTGAAGTGTGTACCAGGTAATACGAGGGATATATACATTAAAAAGTTTATGGTATTCTCTTTCGTTAGTACGTTGTACTCCAGTGACGGCCACATGACTTGTTCATTAGCGCTCCAGTGACTGCTGCATGACTCGTCCATTAGTGCTTCAGTGACTGCCGCATGACTCGTTCATTAGTGCTTCAGTGACTGCCGCATGACTCGTTCATTAGCGCTCCAGTGACTGCCGCATGGCTTGTTCATTAGCGCTCCAGTGACTGCCGCATGGCTTGTTCATTAGCGCTCCAGTGACTGCCGCATGGCTTGTTCATTAGCGCTCCAGTGACTGCCGCATGACTAGTCCATTAGCGCTCCAGTGACTGCCGCATGACTAGTCCATTAGCGCTCCAGTGACTGCCGCATGGCTTGTTCATTAGCGCTCCAGTGACTGCCGCATGGCTTGTTCATTAGCGCTCCAGTGACTGTCGCATGACTCATCCATTAGTGCTTCAGTGACTGCCGCATGACTAGTCCATTAGCACTCCAGTGACGGCCGCATGACTAGTCCATTAGCACTCCAGTGACTGCCACATGACTAGTCCCTTAGCGCTCCAGTGACTGCCGCATGACTAGTCCCTTAGCACTTCAGTGACTGCCGCATGACTCGTTCATTAGCGCTCCAGTGACTGCCACATGACTAGTCCATTAGTGCTCCAGTGACTGCCGCATGACTCATCCATTAGTGCTCCAGTGACTGCCGCATGACTAGTCCATTAGCGCTCCAGTGACTGCCGCATGACTAGTCCATTAGCGCTCCAGTGACTGCGGCATGACTCATCCATTAGTGCTCCAGTGACTGCCGCATGACTAGTCCATTAGCACTCCAGTGACTGCCACATGACTAGTCCCTTAGCGCTCCAGTGACTGCTGCATGACTAGTCCCTTAGCACTTGAGTGACTGCCGCATGACTCGTTCATTAGCGCTCCAGTGACTGCCACATGACTAGTCCATTAGTGCTCCATTGACTGCCGCATGACTAGTCTGTTAGCACTCCAGTGACTGCCGCACAACTAGTTCATTAGCGCTCCAGTGACTGCCACATGACTAGTCCCTTAGCGCTCCAGTGACTGCCACATGACTAGTCCCTTAGCACTCCAGTGACTGCCGCACGACTAGTTCATTAGCGCTCCAGTGACTGCCGCATGACTAGTCCCTTAGCGCTCCAGTGACTGCCACATGACTAGTCCCTTAGCACTCCAGTGACTGCCGCATGACTAGTCCATTAGCGCTCCAGTGACTGCCGCATGACTCATCCATTAGTGCTCCAGTGACTGCCACATGACTAGTCCATTAGCGCTCCAGTGACTGCCGCATGACTAGTCCATTAGCGCTCCAGTGACTGCCGCATGACTAGTCCATTAGCGCTCCAGTGACTGCCGCATGACTAGTCCATTAGCACTCCAGTGACTGCCGCATGACTAGTCCATTAGCGCTCCAGTCACTGCTGCATGACTAGTCCATTAGCGCTCCAGTCACTGCTGCATGACTAGTTCATTAGCGCTCCAGTCACTGCTGCATGACTAGTTCATTAGCACTCCAGAGGCTGCCGCATGATTGGTCTATTAGTGCTCCAGTGACTGCTGCATGACTAGTTCATTAGTGCTCCAGTGACTGCCGCATGACTCATCCATTAGTGCTCCAGTGACTGCCGCATGACTCACTCAGCGCTCCAGTGATGGCAGCATGACTAGTCCATTAGCACTCCAGTGATGGCCGCATGACTCGCTCATTAGCACTCCAGTGACTGCTGCATGACTCGTTCATTAGAGCTCCTGTGGCTGCCGCATGACTTGTTCATTAGCGCTTCAGTGACGGCCGCATGACTAGTCCATTAATACTCTAGTGACTGCCACATGACTAATGCTTTCAGCACTGATGTAGATGTACAACTAGCACAGGACATGTACATGTATATCTATATATAACATATGTATTGTGATAGTAGATCTGTGCTTGGAATACGTGGTGTACCAGGGATGGATTTACTCAAATATGCCAATGAGACATTGTCTCCTTGACCAGTCATTTTTATGAGACATTTTCATTTTCTATGAGACAATCAAGTTCACCCGCATCACTCTGTCACATGTCTGTGCCGAGAGCCTGTTCCTACTAGGCTAAGTGCAGTGACGTTCAGGTTCTGAACGGAAAAGGACCTCTTGATCGCAGAACTGAGAAAACTGATAACGCGCCAATATTTTTTTGCAACTCTTTCGAGCGAGAGTTCCTGGCAGCGTGCGCGGCGAGCGGGATAAGTACCTAAGCCTCATCACTAAAATTAGATTAGTGTAACAGACTCTATGACTGACACAGACAGCGCATCTCTGCTTCGCGTTGTCAAGTGCGCTTGTGATGTCATGTCTGTGCGACATATGACGCATTTTGCGAAATTTCTCTATGCGACATTTTATCAACATATGAGACATAGTCGCACGGCGCGCGAGAAAATCGATCCCTGGTGTACTCTGAGCAATATTCCGTGCGTAATTCCTCACTGCCTCATGACTCATGCTTTCAGAACATGCACTTTCAGTTCATGTATTGAATCAACTTTAAGATGTCCATACAGGTACTTTCCGAGCAACACTGAGAAATGCCTATCACTGTGATGTATGCTGAACTGAGAGTGATATGTTGAAGTGCCATAGATCCGGAGTGTTCGCGCTGAAGTTATGTTTCAAAAATGATTATTGATGCAATACAACTCTGTTGTCATTTTGACTATGATGTCAGTGTTACAAATTTACCAGTTTATATGATGATGTGTTAAATTTTGCCATTAGAACAGAGTGCTAACATACTCTGAAGATTTCTGATTAAGTTCTCCGAAAAAAAATAGATGATGTGTCCAGTTTGCATAGTGTTTGGCTGCTGTGTTATTTTCTTGCCTGTGAATAATATACAAAATCCACATTTGTCCATTTGGTTACTTCATTGCCTGCTTATGAATGATGAAGTTTACTGTCTCCAGCATGTGCACGTGCACACACACACACACACACACACACACACACACACACACACACACACACACACACACACACACACACACACACACACACTATGGTGAAAAATTCTTTAATGAAAAGCAGTGTTTGGAAATTGGAAAAAGGTCTTAGCACTTCCATTATCAAACCAGATTTAGTAAAAACAAACAAAAAACAATTCAAAAAACAAAAAACAAAAAAACAAAAAAACCCAGATGAATTCCCATTTAGTGGGACACACACAATCACGTACTGCAGTTACATTTATAAATGTTGCTGCTGATTATGTAATCATCTGACTAGCAACATTTTTTTTTTAAAGCGAGAACAACATGCACCACTACTCACTGCTGCTAAAACTAACAACAAACATCAAGTTTCAAGTATAAATGGGGAGTGTTTTAAAGATTGCATCTGATTCAGAAGAAACACAAGATGTGCTGTATGGTCATGCACTTGTCACATGTAGTGTTAACATACGTTGAAGATACACACCAGTTAGTGTAAAAAATTAAACAGCAATATGGTAAAATGTGCATCAACTGGACATTGAAGGACAAAAAGTGTATTTTTTTCTTTTCTTTTTAAAAGACAAATACTTCCTTTTGTTTGATTACACACAAATATCCCATAGTTATAGCGATAAAAGTAAAAAATCAATTTTTAGTAAACATTTCTCTCTATTTCTCTCTCTCAGGCACTCCAACAAGTGAACTTCAAGGTGTTAATGTGCTGATGATACACTTAAATTCTAGACATAATCGCTTTCAGACTCCTTGTCTGAGACAAATTTGAAATGTTAATATGTTAAACAAAAAAGATAGCGTGTGAGCGTGCACTCACAGACACACACCCTCTCTCTCTCCCTCCCCCCTTTCTCTCTCCCTCCCCCTTTCTCTCTCCCTCCCCCTTTCTCTCTCTCTGCACTGTGTATAGATTCATTCCCATTCACTTTCAATCTCCTTGTCTGAGACAGAATGATGGCAATCAAATTTGAAATGTAAATATGTTAAACATGAAAATAAAAAAATAAAAAAAAGCATGTGCGCACAGGCACATTCATATCTCTCCACACTCGCTATGTCTCAAAAGTATGTGTAGATCCTTTTCCATGTACACACCACTTATCACGGTACACGTGCATGTATACAGATTCTGTTTAGTAGTAAATATTCTCTCTCTCTCTCTCTGCAGGACAGCATGTAAGATAGGCAGCAATGCCTAAATGCTCTATCCTGAATAAAAACGTTTCATCATCATCTCTCTCTCTCTCTCTCTCTCAAGTACTGAACAAGTGAACTACAAGGTACGTGTTAATGTGCTGATGATATACTTAATTTTTTTTTTCACTCTCCTTGTCTGAGACAGATGACATGCAAATTTGAAATGTAAGCATGTTCAACACGAAAAAAGATAGCGCACACACATACACACGTATTCTCTCTCTCTCTCTCTCAAGTGTGTATAGATTCATTCCCACCTACACGCCACTCGTTACATACATACAAATTCTGTCATCCGATCACAGTCACATGTTTACCAAGTGAGTATTTATGGAAACTGTACATACGGGACACCTTACACCTCACACAGCAGTATGAAGATGACCTACAAAGGAAATGAAACCACCGGCCATCACAGAGACAATTTTTCCTCATCTTTTGTACACATCCCATCATCAGTCTTTCGTAGTGTGCACGGCGGAGACGACATGACAGGAGGAAGTGTGGGTGTGTGTGTGGGGGAGGGGTTGGAGGGAGCAAGCCTATCACTGTTTAGTATGTACACTAGGTGTTGTAAACACACACACACACACACACACACACACACACACACCACGAACGGAGAGACCTTACGACAACGAGCAATACAGCTTCATCCGAATTGTCGTTGAAGCTATCGTCAGTCTTACTGGACAATCAAAGTCTTAATGGCCTGTAACTGGGTGACCTGACACATGGCCAGTGCTGTGCTAAAGAACTCATGAACACACTGGTATTTTGTATCAACAGCTGGTTGGACGAAGAGCTACGTGTAACACATTTTGCTCAAAACGATGATGTTTGGTCATTGCGATGGATTTGTTTACTGGAGTTTGGTCTCATTCTCTTGGTCCACAGGCTCATATAAACCCACAATTAATGTGTTAAGACGTCTGACGTGATACCGGTCCCTGTAATGAAATGGTTAGCACTTCGGACCGTGGGATTTCTCCTAACTAGGTCGGCTCCTATCCAGAGCAGGTGTGCTATGGGCCCAATGGGGAGGCTGTTGCCACACGGCCGAGATTCAACCACATCACGGGTGCGACATTGGGGGTGCTTCCCTTGGTATGACACACCTTATGATGTGGATGATTACATGGTCGATACCGCAGGTGCCGTAGTTCCCTGGCCTGATTAACGCCTGGATATTTATGACTCCTGTCCTGCAGTCCCAAACCACACGGACTTCCATAGCATCATCCTACCATCATCCTCACCTCCATCATCATGCAAAGTAAGAAAAAAAAATTGCCCCAGTTTCCGAGCCCTCCGCGGATTCCACCCATGACCTGGGAGGAACACAACTGGAGCTGGCAAAGAGTTGGTACAGAATTAAATATTTTAAAAACACCTTCTGACGTGATTCCAGCGATGTCATAGCAATTACAAGTAACATTCAACAGCTAAGTAAAGACAAGAAACACTGAAGAAATGTCTCGTGTGAAGAATGGGATTTCCGGACACAAGTCTTTTGAAACGCATTAATCAAAAAACTTGAACGTTCTGAAGTACGGCGAAATGGTGCGTGAGTAGAGGCTACGCCTGCTGTTCACTGATGATTGTGTTTCTGGTTGGTGCAGCTTGAGACATCTTGTAGGTACCGTATGACGACACTAGACCATGCCATGAAGCACTCCCGTAATGCGTCACATCGACCCCCTGAAATCTGAGTGATTGATCCAGAAGAAATGAAGAACGGTAGCATTTCCCAATGTCCTCGTGTAGATTCCAAGATGCTTTTGGCCGGAAAGTCCGGCGCATCGGTAAGAGGGTGGGTGGGTGTATGGGGGTTTAACGTCCTGTTCCACCACATAGGGTGATATCAAAGACGGGGCAACGATGAAAAAGCCAGCATAAATATTTGGCCCCAGCCGGGATCGAACTCACGACCCGAGCATTAGAAGTCCAACGCTCTACCATTCGACCACCCCGGCTCCCCGCATCGGTAAGACAACAGTTAACACATTTCGTACCGCGGACGTGTATCTCACGTTTTTGACTGTTTCAAGTCTTGGGTTTTGACCCTGTATGCGAAAATCAGGCAATATGCACGGTTCCTTGCCGGCTCTAACTGCAGCAAACACGAGTTTAATCAAAGTGCAACACTCCCACCAAGCCAAATTTAAATCCACTAATTAAGATTTTGTCGCTGGTGCACAACTGACCCCAAAACGTACTCGGTAGGAATTGAGTTAACCCTCAAACCGCCACATCAGTATTGTCGTGACTTTTCCACCAGCGTCATGTGATGTCGTCTGACACCGTGACCGCCCTGCGTCAAACGACGCCTGATGACGGACGCATGCCAGGTCGTTAGGCGTTGCTGTGGGTTCCGGAGTGATGGTTGTGGGCGTCGTGCGACAGGTCGTGCTTGTGTTTGAGGGAGGCGGACTGGGTGCCTGCGCCAGAGCTGGTGGCATTGCTTGGCTTTCTCGTCACCTTCATCACACGACGGTACTCCTTGCGGGCCTGAAACACACGCAACAAAACAAATGAACACAATCAGTTATTGCACGGCGTGTCTGTTACACTAGTGCCGGCCTTAGCTGTATGTAACTGCAATCACGGATGTGAATTCTGTCCGTTGCATGATCTTTACTGAGGACTTCCCTCATGTTTCAAAATGAATATGAAAGTCTAAAACAGACACTTACAGAAGAAACAACTTTACAACCAACAGAAGTTCTTTTTGCCTGTTGTGTTCTGAGCATGTTTACTATCAACCTCTAGCTCTGTAATTATTGCGATTGAAACGTGAGATGGGTACACACACACACACACACACACACACACACACACACACACACGCACACACACACGCACGCACGCACACACACGTGCGCCCGCGCCCCCTCCTGCCTCACCACTGATGTGCATAATTATTTCAGTGAGACAGGAAAAGCTTAACTTCAATCCATAAGTCCATGTGCTGCAGTCTTTTAACACACTGATCACCTTTTTCAATTCGCGTCTCACCTTCTTGTTGAACAGACAGTGGAAGCAGAAAATGAAGAGGCCCTGTAGAGAGTTGAGCACGGTGAACACGTAGGCGATTGGTAACGTCTGCTCGCTGATGAAGAAATAGCCCAAAACCCAGGTCAACCCCAACAGAACCTCAAGGGCCAATGCTCCCTGGATCCAGGACCTGTAAAACAAAATTCACGGCATACATATGTTGGCATGTGAATATTGTAAACAGCGTGTAGTTCATCCATCATCTATGTTGGGCATATGCTGCGAACTGGTTTATTGCGCCTAGGAGATGCTAAGTTGCAATATTTACTGTATATGCGCTTAGTAAGTTTGTTTGTTATAACTAGCTGTAATTGCTATTTGTTTTCTGCGCATTTTTTTTTTTTTTTGTTTGTGTGTGTAACCGGGTGTAAGGGGTCCGGTTCAGCAGGCAGGGAGACCAAACACAGAGGTCGCTATGACATGAGTTTTATTACGGGAAAACAGTACAAAATGGCAGACAATTCGTAGACACGTGCAGTGACTCGCGGCAGGGCTGGCTGGCGACTGTCCAGTGAGGCGTAGCTCGCGGCTACTTATGCGCCCAGCGCGGGCCGCAAAGGCAGCACTGCCCCAAGTGCAACGAAAAGCAGACCGCGTGGGCCAGCCACAGCGAAATTTGTGTTTGTTAACACATGGAAAACGAATCACAGCGGGCGTTAGATAATAGCTAGAAACTTCAAACAAAGTGCATCTAAACGAGCGTGAAAAGTACTTTAAGACTACAATAGTTTCAGAACTCATCAAAACACAGACACTTTTCTATCGCCGATTAAAGAGCGTAAGGACACAGACCACGCATTTGAAAAGTGGTGAAAATCGCAAAATACGCCCATTAAACTACAAAACAGCGCTAAAAACAAAACATGATTAAAATGTACAAACTGTGGGGAAACTACTACAGTTTACGGAATTATTCTAAGTGAAGGGACTACGGAGATATTTGACACTAAACAGACACAAACAAACGCAACTAATTGACACGCGCGCCATCGCGGATACGAAACACTGCGTGCGCGTGGCTAGTGGACAGTACACACTACACAGGGCTGGCCAGGGAACAAAGACTGATGAACACGGGTGGCCGGGGACGCGTAAGAACGGGTGGCGAGAGGGACAGTGGGGCTAGGAACAAAAGGGGATACAGTAGTAAAAACGTTGTACACAAAATATCAGTAAATAGGGGCCGGGTATGACCCGGTCTCATTTGTAATCGGGAGTTCGAGAAATTAGCATGAAGGTGCACATCTCCTGCATGTTCTAATAATAATAATAATAATAATAAGTATTGTATAGGCGCTTTACCCAATTTCCTGAATCAGCTCAAAGCGCCGCGAACTGAACCCAACACGCACGCTCACGTGAATCACACGCATTCTCTCACACACTGGACATACACATAGTACAATCACGTGGTGCGAAGGGTCAGCTCAGCTATTTAAATTTCGGAATTTAGAATTGCATTTATTTTTCAAATTTTGTGGGCTGAACATTTCCAAAGCAGAGGGGGAGGAAGCCGGAGTACCCGGAGAGAACCCCCGACGATCGGCCCGAATGAACGGTGCCACATACGAGAAGGGAAAATTCTGTGCCCCGAGTGGGACTCGAACCCCTCACCTCTCGCATTGGTGGCAGGTCTCTTAACCACTAGACCACCGACCGCCCCATCTAGACCAGTTTGCATCAGTTGCTCATCGTTACACTTTGTTTGGTTTTGTTTTGTGTTTTTTTTTTTTTTTTTTTCACGTAGTGCAGGCACACTTAGACGCGAATTAGTCTTTGTGGCTTGCGCGGCTAAAAGGAATAAAAACTCACTCACTCACTCATCCATTATTTATGATACCGAAATGAGATGGGGAGGGAGGGAGGGATGGGGTGTTTGGGAGTTTAACGTCCTTTTCTATCACGTAAAGGTGATACCAAAGACGGGGCAACGAGAAAAAGGCCAGCACAAATATTTGGCCCCAGCCGGGATTCGAACTCACTACCCGAGCACTGAGATGCCAACGCACAAGACGGTGGTATATGGTGGTAGTGACATTATTCCCAAACCTGGAACGGTTTATTGTCAGGAAAACTTTGTTGTTCAGTTGTATGTGTCTCTCATAGTATGTTTTATCAGGCACCTAACTTCCACATACAGCCATAGACATCCAGCACACGCGCAGAACGGTGGTACGTGTTATTGTCGTGAAGACAGAGCGGCGTATGTCAAACCAGGATGTTCAAAATAAACACGTTCTGTATCAAGTTTTTACCTGATGCCACCTGCCGTGTTTTTCTCCTTGCCGCTGAAGACGTACTCAGAGTGACGGCACACCATCGTCATGGCATAGACCAGGATGGCAGCGTTTACCTGCAAAACACAATGGGAAAATGACGATTACTTGTTACCAGCGTGGCCAGCAAAAGGACGTGCGTGCGTGCCTCTGTGTGTGTGTGTGTGTGTGTGTGTGTGTGTGCGTGCGTGCGTGCGTGCGTGCGTGCGTGCGTGCGTGCGTGCGTGCGTGCGTGCGTGCGTGCGCGCGCGCGCGCGCGCGCTCGCTTATTTGACTTATTTTATACTAAAATCATATTATAATGACCGGAGCGACTGCATGAGTCTGAAGACAAGTTTCTGTTTTAAATGTTACATTTTAAAACAGCCAATAAGGTATTTTTGAATCTGAATTTAAATCTAAATAAGAAGTGATTTTGAATTGAACTGAATTTGAAAGGTGAACAGCCGTTCTCACACTCCACACACCCATCTGGGCGGTGCCCGCCAGTAAGACAGCAGTCCGCTGCCTAAAAGAATATACATCTTTCACACAGCATGATATGTTCCAAACCTCCCTCACGTCGCTACGTTCAACCAGAGTTTACAGTAAACAACCCCTGAAAAATTCCCCGAGCGGCAACAACATAAATCAGGTCCAAAGATTCGGACAAAGACGCCCTCAGGGGGGGATGGTGAATATCCGTCGATAGTTGACTTACTTTAGCGCGTCTTTCATCTGCCACCTACTTTAAACAATACGGGTGTGTGTGTGTGTTTGGGGGGTTTAACGTCCTTTTCCACCACATACGGGTGATATCAAAGACGGGGCAACGACGAAACAAGCCAGCACAAATATTTAGCCCCAGCCGGGATTCTTGAAAACAATACACCGTGACGTCTTCAGTTCACAGGAACAGGTTGCCCGTGCCAACTTTAGCATGGTTCGCAGCACCACCTGACAGGTCTCCTACATCTTGCCCGGAAACGCGCACAAAACAAAACTATAAATGTAACTGACTCCAGTATTCGTATTTTGTCCTAATAATAATTTATACACACAGTAAACAACCCCTTCGCTTGGGAATGCAAAGAAACGCCAGAGGCAACAGAATGTTTTTAATTGTCGGGATAATGTTTAGGTTCAGACAAGACCAAGCCAAGAAAGGCAACTGCTGTTTTCCTCTGAAAAACAGGATGACCGACCGTTGTTTTTCTAACGTTCATAAATAGTTTTGCCAGGTCCCTGGTGCGCAAAACTGAGCCACGGTGATCAGAACAAAATAGTTTTACTGCTTTGTTTTCCAGAAAGCGGCCACCATACACATACAAAGGATTTTGTGAGGGCATTGCCCGAAGCAAAATGTGGGATTTGTCCCGCGCGTAAACGTAGTGAGTGATGAAAAACAGACTAACAGGTAGACCAAGAATAAGCGACGTGGATTATAAACTGTTTAAAACGCCCGCCGGTGTATTTATGTGACCTGCCGGTTGGAGTTCTGTAAGATCAAACTCGTCGTTGGGGAAAAACAACCCCGCACAATTAACTTCTGAACTAACAATCCTATGTAGGGTAGCCAATAATTATACTGAGATCTTTTTAACCCTATCTCGCCCTTCTACTTGTAAACGAGCTGTCCTAGAACCGTAGGCAGCCGCAAGGGGTTAGGGTGGCCCAAGCGTGATTTAGTGCACTGGGTACACTGGTTTGGAAAACCCCAAGATCTTTCTGCCTTACGCTACTTTCTAAATCAGTGAATACATTACGGAAAACAACGGCAACTATTTTATCAAATCAAGAAACGCAAACAAGAAAAGCGACTAGTCCTTCACTGATTCAGGTTTACGACAAAAAGTTTTTTTTTTATATAAATTTTTAGCGGTTTTTTTTTTTTGTGTTTTTTTTTTTTTTACGTGACAGAGCATTATGTCAGGCCAAAGAAATGTTTCTGTTTTAGAATTTCACTGAAACAGACAATAAAGTATTTTGAATTGAATGAACTGAAATGAATTGAATCAGGGGTTACTCTTTCATAAACCTAAAATATCCAGAGCAACTTCTTGAAACCGCAGAAAAATGGTGTGTTACTACTGATACGTACATCTAAGAATGTTCTAAATATACTGAGCCACAAAAGAAACGCACATGGAGGGGTAGGTAGGGGGTGAATAAAATTGAAGGCACTGTAGGTGTGCTGTGACCATTTATTCCGTGCGTTCATGAGTCAGCACTGGACCTAGCGTGCAGCACGTGAAAATCAGGTCAGTGTCACTAAAAAAAAGAGCTCACAGCGGCACCATGAACGCGGAACCGCGTTTTTGCACGTGCAAGGCAGATCTGGAACAACCGTTACGTCAACATGGCCACTGTCAACCGTCTGATCCACTCCATGCCCGCCAGATGCCAGGCTGTTATCAACGCCCTTGGGGGGGCACACGGGTTACTGACCCTCTCCGTGACTGTGACACTCGTGACACGTGAACACTTTTAGGTTAAGCCAACAAGAACACTAAAGCCAGAAACTTGGTACCAAATTTTGTCGAATTCGATTAATTTGAATGGCCGCAATGAAATGTCAAAAGCATGAGAGTAAATTGAATGGACCCATCGTTTGCATTTCTTTCGTGGCTCAGCACACAAACTTCAGTTTCGAGAAGGGAAGTGTACAACATACTGTATGGGGAATTCAGAACCAGGTAATGACTTCGTTGACCAAAGAGAGAGAAGCATTCCTCACTGAACAACTCAATGCCCTCTCCCAACCAAGCGTTCAAACAAAGGATCTTACCAAAAGAATCACTGCCACAGGGCCGGCAAAGCTCCAGATGAAATAGCGTTCTGTGGTCAGCCAGCAGCTGAAAAAGCAATAACCTTGCTTGATAAAACTGGAAATAGCTCCTCTACCACTGACACTCGCCAGAAATCAAACAAACTAGCATACTAATAATAATGATAAAGACAATACGTATACGTATAACCTGTTAATAAATAATAGTTCTAAGTGCTTAAAGATAAAAGAAAATAACAAGTTAGTTAGTTATTTAGGGATTAACACCGCGCAAGCAACAAAGGCTTGTGGCTAACAAAAGTCCTTTTCTGCCAGGTCCTTGAAAACATTAAAACTTCCACGTTAAAACAATATGTAAATATATACTAAAAAATCTATTGGGTTTTAATGAGAAATATCTTTTAAGACTTAAAAACTGGACAAATGAGGTCAATGCAAGTATAATTATATAAGGACTATATTTTGTAGAAAAGGTTGAACTCTTTCAGAAAATTGAAGATGTTGTCGGTGGGGGGGGGGGGCATCCCTGAACAACACCTTCAATGAATCAACAGAATAGTGTTAAGAGGAAGAAATATACTGATACAAAAATATGTTGAGCCGTAAGGTCAGGGCCTGGGCGCGACGCAATCCTCAGGACAGTTAAATGGTATTCAGAGATGAAAACAGATGGGTTTTAATATTTTTCTTGAACGTTTCAAGGGAGGGTGACTGGCGGAGAGAATGAGGGAGGAAATTCCAGGCTAGAGGACCAGGGCAGGAGAATGCTCGAGGGTCAACGGCAGAAAGTCTAGTGCGATGAATTGTGAGGGTAAGAGTGTCGGCTGAAGACCGAAATGTAGGTATGCATGAACAATGTTTCTGTTCATAGGTTTACTTACTATCTGTCTGTGCCGTAGCCCTGGTGGTACAGTCCAGCAGAGATGGCGATAATGAGAATAGGTGGCGCTGAAACAGAAACGGAAGCACGTACATGAACTAAAACAGATTCAAATTCTAAGTACAAACTAATAACACGAAGAGGAAGCCTACAATCCGCACACTAAAATTACACGGACTCCACAAAACAAAACGTCTGATCCACACCAGTTTTCAAGGCACTTTCTGCGTACGCAGGAATGACCCAGAGCACTACCTGTTAGTGTACGCAGTACCTACTGAGTCGATTTCTCCCTGCTCAAAATCACCCCTTTTCCCATGCGTGGAGTCGTCTATTGTGTGATACTGCAAGCATGAAGATCTAGAACTAGCAGAGGGTAGGTAGGTGGGGTGGGTGTTTGGGAGTTTAACGTCCTTTTCCACCACGTAAGGGTGATATCAAAGACGGAGGCAACGAGAAAAAGGCCAGCAGAATATCTGGCCCCAGCCGGGATCAGAACTAGTATAAGCGAGTATAAGTACCGTAAGCGGCAGCGTAGTAGTAAGGCAGGCGTGACCTTGAGGCGTCAAACACCTGAACGAGCATGAGGACGATGTGGACGCCCTCCATCAGCATCCACAGGAAGGCGGCCAGGAAGAAATAGTGCAGGAAGCCGGCCACCAGGCCACAGGCCAGCTGCAACATCACGCAGCGGATTCATTAGAAATAGCAAAATCGTCTAGTATGTCATGTAGATATGTTTGTAACTATGTTGACATGTTGTTTTGCCTTACACAGGTGCACTATTGTTTTTGTTTGTTCTTTTGTGACATATGCGATGTGCAGTTTGGACTGTTGTGATTTCTTACATGTCCCACACAGACACAGACACAGACAGACAGACAGACAGACAGACAGAGACAGACACACACACACAGAGTGAGTGGATTTTTGAGAGTTTAACGTCCTTTTCCACCATGTATGAGAGCGAGAGAGAGGGGGGGGGGGGACGGAAACTCACCCTGTTCTGTGTCTGGTCGATGCCGGTGAGGAAGAGCATCTCGGCCACAAAGAGACAGACGACCAGGTTCTTGTGGATAGAGTTCCGCTCGCCTTGTAGAGACCTGAAAAAACACAGTCATGCACACGTGTCGGTAGGTAACCCAGGACTTCAGAGGATACCATATACAATTTTAAGCATGTGTTTTCATAAGAGATGATGGATAGTGGTATAGTATGGTAGACATCTCCTCGGCGCACATATCCATCGTTTCAGACATGCTCATGGCGCCGCAAGGCTGGAGGACGAAGGAGTGAAAGCCTGCTGCCGCTAAGCGCTACTTTATGTGCAAACCTTCACCCCGCTGTTCAGTCTAGTGCGTGCGACAGATTTCCATCTTCGGAGGATGGACGTGGGATGTTTAGCGTGCACACTTGACATTTGTGTGTGCGTGTGTACACGAGTGCGTGACCGGCACCGTAAACAAGTCTGCACGTGATTTTGACTTGATTTGGAAAGGAAAATCCAACCAAATTCCTGCCCACCGGCTTAGGATGCGAAATCGAATACTTTAACCACTAGACTAAATCCCCTTGTCCAAGGTTATGAGAATCTGCTCAAATGATTTTTTTTTTCTGATTGATATCACGTTGTCAAGTTGATTTGTTGTAGTTGGTCCTATGTCTGGGTACAGAAAACGCCAGTCTGTCCAGAAATCCCTACATTGTTGCCTTTCTTAAATTAAAATATGAGATAATTATCCGCATGATACCAGACTCTGTTTCGGGTATTTATCATCAGGAAATGGATGAATGCTTCATTTTATTTCTCGTGAATTTTATTTTCCCCAAGACTTTTCGTGTTTAATACCTGCATGTGTGTTGACCCAAGTGGGGAGAAAGGAATAAAATCTTTGAATCTTTTGAGTGAGTGAGTGAGTTTTTAGGGCTTAAAGCCGCGCAAGCCACAAAGACTAATTCGCGGCTGAGTGTGCCTCTACTACATGAAAAAAACCAAAAATGTAACGTTGGACAAAGGATGCAAACTGGTCTACGGCGCGGTATAAACCCAGGACATGCAGAAGACGCTGCACCTTCACTACATGTGTGCAGAGTAATGCTACAGATTACACTGCACAAGGACGTATAGGCCGGAACACATGCAGGATAGGCTCAGCTTCCTCGTAAAATCCCCCCCCCCCCCAAAAAAAAGCCTTCTCGAGTGTAAATTATGTCTAACGTAATGGCGAGCCGCTGTCTTGGCTTCCTCCCTTCCCTT
This sequence comes from Batillaria attramentaria, assembly GCA_018292915.2. Taxonomy (NCBI): domain Eukaryota; kingdom Metazoa; phylum Mollusca; class Gastropoda; family Batillariidae; genus Batillaria; species Batillaria attramentaria. The sequence continues at coordinate 793,084 of JACVVK020000163.1, read as the reverse complement.
CCCTTAAGTCATTACCTTCGGCAGAAACAGCGCATCAGTGCACGTGCATTCTGGTGCAAATGCAATACGGGCAGGTTTAGCAAGTTTTTTTTGTTTTTGGTTTTGTTTTTTTAGTGAATGTCTCTATGCATCTTTTTATTGTCTGCATCTTCGTGTTGTTTTAGCAAGCTTAGATCATCACGCTGCCTGAGTACGTACATTAAGCTTGTGTGTGTGTGTGTGTGTGTGTGTGTGTGTGTGTGTGTGTGTGTGTGTGTGTGTGTGTGTGTGTGTGTATGTGTGTGTGTATGTGTGTGTGTGTGTGTGTGTGTGTGTGTGTGTGTGTGTGTGTGTGTGTGTGTGTGTGTGTGTGCAAGAGAGTGCACCCTGTCTGGGACGATGCTATCAAAGGGAAACTGACGCAGCAACTGTTACGCGTGGTAAAGGTTCACGCTTCTCAGTCTTCACGTTTACCGCTGGCGAGCGACTGATGTTGCGGGGGTTTAGGTATGTTACAAAAAGACAAAGACGGTCTCCCCCCCCCCCCCCCCAAAAAAAAAAAAAAAAGCAACAACACCAAAAATCGACAGCAACAACAGGCAGACAAGGTGCAACACATACATCTTACACCCCCCCCCCTCCCCCTCAGGCCTGAGTTTGGATAGGGTTGGGTTGGGTGGGAATAGCCAATACATACAATGTTTAGCAGGACTTCGTAAAGGGGACTTCGCTGAGCAGTGCAACCCATTTGCAATAAATTCGGCTCACACGGCAGATGCCACGAGCGGCTAACGCGCTGAGATCAGGTAATGGTACCCCTAACGTGCCTAATTTACAAATGGGTTACGCTGCTGAGCGAAGTCGTCCTTACGAAGTCCTTCTAAACATGCCTGTTATCCTAGCTTCGTACGGGGAGCCGGGTGGCTGAATGGTAGAGCGTTGGACTTTCAATGCTCGGGTCGTGGGGCCAAATATTTGTGCTGGCTCCTTAAGCGTTGCCCCGTCTTTGCTATCACCCATATGTGGTGGAAAAGGACGTTAACCTCCCAAACACCCACCCACCTACCCCTAGCTTCGGACGGGGGCCGGATGACGGTGAAGGCCAACCTGCGCGAATAATCCTAACCGACTTCATCACTTGAAGGTCAGAAGGGTACAAAGTTTCAACCACACCCGTGCGGGCTTTGAAAGTGGGGGTGGGGGGGGGGACAGACGTGAGAAACACAGCATCTCTTTTTTCTTGAAAATGTTACACAGTCAGTATGACCGAATTTGTCGTTCCACTGGCAGACCACTGTGGACGCTTGAGTGAAGAAGCTCTGTTGGGAAACTTGCCCTGCACCAGGGAGGGCCTCTGCACCCACGCTTCCACTGATTCAAATTATGATTATCAGCGCGCATCAGACAGGAAGGCTCTTTCACATCAGAAGTGCAGTAAAAAAAAAATATATATATATATATAAAAAATGACTCGGCCTTTCTCTGCTCCACTGAGGCGTTTTTGTTTCTCGCTGCAATTCACTATATACTGGCCTTTCAAATACTGTTTTTTTTTTTCGTACGAAACAAGAGGGTTCCGTTTGCACTTTTTATCCGTTGTATCAATCAAGATGGCAGAGAGGGAGGGTGGGTGGGTGGGCGCTTGAGGGTTTAACGTCTTTTTCCCGCCAACATAAGGGTGACACCAAAGACGGGGTGGGCAACGAGAAGAAAGCCAGCACAAATGTTTGACCCCAGCCGGGATTCGTGCCCACGACCCGAACGTCGAAAATCCAACGCTCTATCGCTCGGTTATCCCGGCTCAACTTAAGATGGCAAGAATACAACGGGGCGTTTTTAGTATCCTTCCTGAACCTTTTTTTTTTCTTTCTTTCTTTCTAGTGTTGCGATTTGGGTGCGAATAATCACTGCTGGTTAAAAATAAAACATTCAAAATGTTTTGAAAGGTCATATGGCTGTCAATCAGCATGCCAATTTTGATGCCTTCGCTGTTTGTAGATTCTGAGAAAATGCCTATATTAAAGTTCAGTACGGACACAGACAGACAGACAGACAGACAGACAGACAGACAGACAGACAGACACACACACACACACACACACACACACACACACACACACACACACACACACACAGAGAGCGGAGAGTTATTACATAGACTCACTCACACGTTAAACACGTGAGGCAAAAATCAGTCTGGTAAAAGTCACATCAAAATAGTTCAGATTATCATAATTACTTAGTGCTGGTGCTAACAGTACTTCTGTTGCTTTCCGATTTGTGCACCGTCTTTGATATCACCCGTATGTGATGGAAAAGGACGTTAAACCCCCAAACACCCACCCATCCACCCGCAGCTAAAACAGGAACAAATAATACCACCACAATTTCGTGGAAAATCCTAGGAATTTCAATACCGATAAAAACGTTCCGAGTGCGTTGAAAGATATTCTCATTACCAAGATATTTCGACACACTTCCATCCAAACCAAACGGTTTCTGTCCCGGCCATGACAGTGACCTAGATAATCGGGTTATGTAATGTAACGTTAGAGGGTTCGGCACGTGCTACCCGGGGACCCCCTGCAAGCCATGCCCCGATACGGGTTATCAGGAGACGGGCGGGAAGGAAAAATGAGGCAGAAAATACGGCGATAAGACCCCGAGTTGCGTAAAAACGTTCTCCGCAGCTATTTGCACTGGATGATAGATGTGCATTTCCGAGCGAGTCTTGTGTTTACTGCGACTCGTAGTTAAAAAATTTTCATTTCATTTTTTTTGCGTGTAATAACAACAATTCTGCAACTGACTGTTTTCAGGGCAAAGTTGGATATCCATGTGGTGCTTTTGAAAGAGCCTTTATCCCCAAACAAGCCAACAACAAAAAACCACCACCACCACGACAACAAGTAAAAACAACCGCGACCACCTATGCCAAGTATCTAGCGACTCGTCAATGCAAGCTGCGGGTGGGTGGGGTGGGTGTTTGGGGGTTTAAAATCCTTTTCCACTACATACGGGTGATATCAAAGACGGGGCAACGATGAAAGCCAGCACAAATATTCGGCCCCAGCCGGGATACGAACTCACGACCCGGGCATTAGAAGTCCAACGCTGTATCATTCGCGCCCACCCCCCCCCCCCCCCCCCCCCGGCTCCCCCAATGCAAGCTGCCTTCCCACAGTACGAAATACTCAGAAAAAAAAAAAAAAAAGCTTTCTCACGTGAAGCAGGTGAAGGTGATCCAGCTGGCCAGAAGGCACATCAAGGAGATGACACATCCAACAATGGTCGTCAGCCGAAGGAGAGACATGTGCGTGTCGGATATCTAAAAACCCAAATACACAGAATACGACAATTGAAGACACCATCCATACCTCTTAATACTTACTTACTTAGGCCCCTGGCTCCAAGCGGAGCATAGGCCATCGACAACCCTTCGCCATCGCACTCTGTTCTGGGCTATTCTTGCCACTCCAGTCCAGTTGGTCCCCTGCTTATATAGCTCGTAACTCTTAACAGCCCATGCAAAAATCCCAATTTCACGTGAAATCTTCAGATCACTGGAAGCCACTTCAAGCCATTAAATATTATGTAATTGCAGTGGTCTTGGGCCTAGCGGGAAGGCCCACACCTAGCGTAATACTAGTAATAGTGGCTTGAAGTGGCTCCTACTAGTGTGCAGTGGCTTGTTCTTTTTAACACGTCTTATCATAAAGTGGGCAGGAGGTGGTCGGACAAGGGCTCTTAAGATATCATCATCATCATCATTATCAAACTAAAACATTATTTCGCCAATGTGAAAGGAAGGCAACTCAGAACACTCAAACTCATTCACACTTCTGAAAGAAATAAAACGTTTACGCCCACAGGGGAGGCGGACCATATTCAGCGATATTTACACGAACTTCATGGAAATAGGTAGCGCCGGGTGTACATAAAGGGCAAAATGGAGCACTGCGCATAAATCTGGTAGACCCAGCGACACAAGGGGAGGTAAGAATTCCCATGGATCACCCGGGGAACCTGGTCTGGTTTAGATTTACGGTGCCAAGTCTCAAGAGCCCTGCAGGCATCCTGGCACCCAGGGAGGAGGAGGTAGGAAAAAGAAGAAGAAGGAAACGTCACTCGGTCCGTATTACGTCCCTTTGAAGGGAAAGCAATCTGCATACCGACCCCAGCTTTTGACTGAGATCATATCACGTGATGAGACGACATCACATCTTCATGATATTCATCTCCAAAACAAAACAGGTCCCAGGGTGTGTTCTTTGCATTAACCCTAGGGGAAAAACCACTAGGGGTAAATGTGTTTTCTTTCGCGCTCTGGTGGCAAACCCGGCCTGCGAAACGCTTTTTCCTTCCTCTCCCAGTAGTCTCACTTTCCAAAAAGATGTAGAGGGGTTATTGCACTGTTCTGCACACAATGTACTGCAGAAAAGATGTAGAGGGGTTATTGCACTGTTCTGCACACAATGTACTGCAGAAAAGATGTAGAGGGGTTATTGCACTGTTCTGCACACAATGTACTGCAGAAAAGATGTAGAGGGGTTATTGCACTGTTCTGCACACAATGTACTGCAGAAAAGATGTAGAGGGGTTATTGCACTGTTCTGCACACAATGTACTGCAGAAAAGATGTAGAGGGGTTATTGCACTGTTCTGCACACAATGTACTGCAGAAAAGATGTAGAGGGGTTATTGCACTGTTCTGCACACAATGTACTGCAGAAAAGATGTAGAGGGGTTATTGCACTGTTCTGCACACAATGTACTGCAGAAAAGATGTAGAGGGGTTATTGCACTGTTCTGCACACAATGTACTGCAGAAAAGATTGTGCCATCAGCATTTTCCAATGCACGTATCACCAAAGACTGACTTGTTTCAAAAAGTATATATTTGAATTTCAAACGAGGCAAAAACATATGCGTAAGAAATGAACCACGATGTGGAAAAGGGTTTCAAGCGGCATGGGTCTGACCAGCGCTTACACCCTATTTTCAGATAAAAGTAGAAATGTGGGCTTACACTCAAGAACTATGACAGTACATGTGATAGCATTCCGGGAAACAAGGGGTTACCATACTGAGGCTGTAGGGGGGAAAAAAAACAAGAATAACGTGCATATGCTCACTATTTAACCCTTTTACTGCCAGACGCGTTTTGCTTCACTCATGGATAACACCTCTTCACGTCACTCTGCAGTAAAACCTACACGGCATCTTAAGAGTTTTTCCCCCCAACTAGTGGAAAGTCTACACTGAACATTTTAAACTAATTTGACAGTGGGGCGATTTACGAGATCGTGCGACGGCAGGAGTGAAAGGGTTAAGAGGCATGGCAAAGCAACGTAACATCTAACTTAAAAAAAAAAAAAAAGACAGCGAAACTACTCATAGGGTCCAATTATGCCATTTCAGTGGAGTCGGTTGGGCATGATTATTGCCAAGACAAAATGAATTTCGAAGTCACGGAGTCTCCACGTGAACCTAGTGATCTGTACTCACCTTCACTTCCTGTACGGCCATCAGAATGGCGAAGTTGGTCATGTGATCACACTCACAAGTCGTCTGATTGGCGTTGCTACTGACCACCCAGCAACCC
>JACVVK020000163.1:755000-785000 GCA_018292915.2 Batillaria attramentaria | reverse complement strand
TTAAACAGCAGCTTACTGCAGTGGATACGACCGGCACCTGACGATACTGTAACCTGCCGCTCTATATGTCTGTGAACCTGAGTTCGTGTGAGATATACCGTACAACAACTAGTACGAGACGGGCGTAGGAAGTCAGTTTGCCTGAGAAGGAAACAATTCACACCCAACACGTAAGCAAAACGTCAGTTTGATAAACGATGCTAAGCTCTAGTTATAAACTGTTTTACAAACTCATTATTTCCGGTGACACGATGTTAGCAGAAAACGGACGAACTGAAGCAGTGAACTGATACGAAACAGGTTGTGCACGTCGATGTCGATGTGTCGATGTGATGCGTTTCATTTCCTGTTTTCGCTGACTGTCTATTTTTTCCCCTCGAAGAAATGGTTGTGTAAGTGTGAGGTGAAGGAAGAAGAGTAATGTAGGTAGTAGGAAGGCGTGTACTGACTCAGACCACCTGTGCCACGGAAATGTTCACCTAAACGCATCAAAAGGGCAGAATGGTTTTTATAGGTACCAACACTTTCCCACCCTCGGGAATCACAGGTGTGCAAAGCCGGCGTTTGCTTGCAAAGGGCATGCTCTCTCTCTCACTCTCTCTCTCTTGATGTTTTTTTTTTTTTTAACCCTTTAACGTAGAATAGCAGGACAGCTCGTAAGACAGGCAGCAATGCCTAAATGGTCTATCCTGAATTTAAAAAAAAACAACAACCAACATTTCATCACCATCATCATCATCTGTGTGTGTGTGTGTGTGTGTGTGTGTGTGTGTGTGTGTGTGTGTGTGTGTGTGTGTGTGTGTGTGTGTGTGTGTGTGTGCGTGTGTGTGTGTGACAGGGATGAGAAGATGATGAAACTAGTTTTCAACGGTTAAAGTTCTGACAGAGATGAACGTCAATTTACAAATTTGCCGTTGGTACACTCTGCAAAGTCACAACTAACCAGGAAAATCAAGTTAAAACACTGAAACTTTAAAAAGTGAAGTCCAAGCACAAACACCTACACACACACACACCTACACACACACACACACACACACACACACACACACACAGAGAGAGAGAGAGAGAGAAGAGAGACACACACACACACACACACACACACACACAGAGAGAAGCACAAACACTGGCCGACACCCCCCCCGCCCCCCCCCCCCCCCCACGCACACCACACACACACACACACACACACACACACACACACACACACACACAGAGAGAGAGACACACACACACACACACACACACACACACACACCACACACACACAGAGAAGCACAAACACTGGCCGACATCCCCCCCCGCCCCCCCCCCCCCCCACGCACACACACACACCCCGACACCCCCCCCCACCCTCCCCCCCCCCCCCACACACACAGACAGAGGCCGAACATAGAGACACACACCACACACACACACACACACACACACACACACACACACACACACACACACACACACAGAGGCCGAACAGAGAGAGAGAGAGAGAGAGAGAGAGAGAGAGAGAGAGACACACACACACACACACACACACACACACACACACACACACACACACACACATAGTCATGGTTTCCCCTCTCCTAAGTGTTAAATGTTTTCCTACGCGAAGAGCCATGACCCGGACTAACACAGAGAGAGAGAGAGAGAGAGAAGCACAAACACTGGCCGACACCCCCCCCCCCCAACACACACACACCACACACTGATACACACACACATACAGGCCGGGGAGAGAGAGAGAGAGAGAGAGAGAGAGAGAGCGCGCATTACCTCTGCGTCAAAATAATTGCCATAAGCATGCTATGCTGACGCAAATCGTAAAAAATAAATAAATAAATAAATGTTTTACGGGGAGGGAGAGGTACAGCCAAAAACACATCAACCACAGGCAGGGAAATTTAGAAAATGTTGTGTAGCAGGGTGGACGCGATTGACGCCACCCCAGAAATGTCTATATGACGTGCACCCGACAGCTAAAACAACAATGTAGGACGGTTTAACTGTGGACCTCCGACCATTTGGGAGGCTGGAATGATGCCAATACGGAGATAAAACTGCGTATGACAGATTAGGTTTGGTTATAGGGATAAAATTTGCAGAGAGCGGGGGGTTTGAAAAAAAAATGACCGAGAAACTTGTGGTGTGTGTGTGTGTGTGTGTGTGTGTGTGTGTGTGTGTGTGTGTGTGTGTGTGTGTGTGTGTGTGTGTGTGTGTGTGTGTGTGTGACTGTTGAACAGCCACACAGACACCGCCACACACTCTCACTGTGTGTTGCGGCAACTATATACTGTTGATGACCTCAACTACTGAACTAGCCAATTACGCTCAACGTGGACACTATTAATATGCTTCACTATTTTCAGTTTTACAGAACTGTTTCGCGCCTCTCTGATCTTTACATTAGTACCGTCAAAACCTTTCGCTCCCCCCCCCCAACCCCTCCCCATAGTGTAGTGGTTAGCACTTCGGACCACGGACCGTGAGATCCTGGTTCGAATCCCAGCCGAACCATGCGGGATTTTTCCTACCTAGGTCGGCTCCTACCCAGAGTGGGTGTGCTACGGGCCCAATGGGGAGGCTGTTGCCACACAGCCGAGACTCGCCCACTTCACGGGTGCGACTTTGGGGGTGCTTCCCTTGTTATGACACATCTCATGATGTAACATGTAGTTACCGGGCCGGTTAACGCCGGGACATTTTTGACAGAAAGCGCGGAATGCGGCCCGGTCAAGCAGTCCCAAACCACATGGACCTCCATAGCATCATCATAGCATCATCCACATCCTCATCCGTGATAAAATGCATCAATTTCCAAGCTCTCCGTGCATTCCACCCATGACCTGGGATGGATACCAATGGAGCTGGCGCAGATATAAAAACATCTTTCACCTACATGTACCAGTAGCTCTGTTCATGGCTTCATTTGCGATCCAATACACTATGGCAGTATACAGCTTTACCAGTTTAGTATCAATCTACATACGTAACACTACTGCTACAAATTTTGCATTCAAAGAAAGAAGTTAGCCAAAAATAATTTCTACATCTCCTTTTTTACTCCTATTATATGTCAGACTGGTACTTGCTTGCGCGGCGTAAAGCCCCAAATAACTAACTAACTAACTAACAGACTGGTACTTGCTTGCGCGGCGTAAAGCCCCAAATAACTAACTAACTAACTAACAGACTGGTACTTGCTTGCGCGGCGTAAAGCCCCAAATAACTAACTAACTAACTAACAGACTGGTACTTGCTTGCGCGGCGTAAAGCCCCAAATAACTAACTAACTAACTAACAGACTGGTACTTGCTTGCGCGGCGTAAAGCCCCAAATAACTAACTAACTAACTAACAGACTGGTACCTTTCCCATCCCTACGAGGGGAGCCGGGGTGGCCGAATGGTAGAGCGTTGGACTTCTAATGCTGGGGTCGTGAGTTCAATCCCGGCTGGGGCCAAATATTTGTGCTGGCTTTTTCATCGTTGCCCCGTCTTTGATATATCACCCTATGTGGTGGAAAAGGACGTTAACCCCCCCCCCCAACACCCACCCATCCCTACGACTGCTACTTCTCCCACAAAAGTACTGTTTTACACCTGTCGTGTGCGAAGGGAACACGTTGAGCACGTGCTTTTATCGGGAATGATGCGGGTAAGGAACTAATGACATGATTGGCCGTATCAGGACGGACCCCCTACGGATAGCGCGGGCATACCGCGGTCATGTAATAGCCTCAGATTGTGGCCCAGCAGAATTGGATCTCAGCCAACAGTTTTTTTCCCCCGTCTTTACCGTTTCTGTAACGGTCTTCCCTTCGTTTTTCCTCTGGTTTGTCTTTCCCTAAGGCAGAATCGCAGTAGGTGACAGAATACAATGCAGGAGTAAGAGCGCCGGCATTGTTCAAGTGAATTTCCCTTCTTTTCCTTGATTTTTTTTTTACAGTTGTTAAAAATTGTAAAAAAGAAAAAAAAAACAGGATAGGTAATGGGTGGCGCTGCACCGCGGCGACGCGCTTCCCTCGGGGGAAGCAGCCCGAATTTCCCGAAAGGGACAATAAAGTAGTTAAAAAAAAATATAAAAAATATATGTGCATTTGATGCGAGATTTTGATTTTTGGTGAAAAGAGGCATGTTTGATGTGCTGATAAATGGCAGACTTGAGTTAATGAGGAACTATTTTTAAGTATATCCTTGGGCATGTGCGAGTCATGAATAACAGAGTGCACAGTTTTGAGCTATTTCAGTATGTGGGGTTGGCACGGGCCCCGCATCGGTAGACTATCAAAATTACATTAAACACTGTAGAGTTTTTGGCATGCAGCTTGTCGACATGTCTTGCTTCTGGAAACTTTTTTTTTAGCCTCAGTTGCATGCATGGATGCATAAGACTCGAGTTTTTTTGTTTTGTTTTTTTTCTCCTTTTACATTTTTTTTTTTTTTTTGGTCGTGCATCCACTCTTCATTGGCTCTTTTTTTTTTTCTTCTTCTTTTCCCAAAGCTTCTGGAAACTATTGTCTGTTTTGGTGAGCAAATCCGTTTTGAAGGAAGTGTCCGTGCTGCCTGACATTTGTAGGAGCCAAAGAGCAGAAAAAAACAACTGATTTCTGTGACCAGTAATCCAAAGGAACGATGTTGCGACTATCCCTGAAATGTCGATCAAACTGCATGCGCTCGGCGGCTAAAACAACAACGAAAAACGATTTATTGCGAACCTCCTAACCTTGGACAAGTTGAACATAGTGTAGAAACAACTGGCCTACCTTTCGCTGATGCTCCAGAAGGAACACAAGGAGTGGTAACCCGTTGGAACAGGCTGGAATGGAAGAAAAAAAATGAAGTATGAACAGTCGTCAAAACACAATGGCATGCTGACAACTGATCTCGCGTTCCCCTTCACAAACTCTCTCTCTCTCTCTCTCTCTCTCTCCAGGCTCTCACACTGATGCGCGCGCGCGCACACACACACACACACACACACACACACACACAGGCTGTCTGTCTGTCTGCCTATCTCAAACACACACACACACACACATACACACTGTCTGTCTGTATGCCTGCCTGTCTGTCTGTCTCAAACACACACACACACACACACACACACACACACACACACACACACACACACACACACAGAGTCCGTCTGTCTGTATGCCTGTCTGTCTGTCTCAAACACACACACACACACACACACACACACACACACACACACACACACACACACACACACACACACACACACACACAATCCAAATTACAACAGGCCTATAAAGGCGAAAACCAAAATCTACTTAGAGCTTAATGGCCGGCTGCAGCAGCCAAAAATGTTAAGCGCCGGTTACACCGGAACCGAATACTCCCGAATAAATTCGGGCCGATTCTGTCCGAATATGGGTTGAATCGGATGGATTCGGTGGATTCGGGACCTATTCGTCTCTGATTCGGGGAACTCCCCGAATCGAGCCGGATAGGTTCCGAATCAGAGCAGAATCGCCATGAATCGACGCGAATTATTTTTTGGAATCCCGAATACAGCCGAATGCCAACCCGAATAGTGACCAGAATCGAGCCACATTCGACCAGAATAGCGCCGAATGTGGCCCGAATGCCCCGATTACGGCCGAATAGAGCCGAATGTCGACCCGAATCGGGACGAATATGGTCGAATGCGCCGAATACGACACTGAATCACCCGAATATGCCCCAGAATCGTCCGAATCGGGCCCAAAAATCGTCCGAATGGGGCCCGAATCGGATCCGAATATGCTCGATTCTGCCTTTTTTTTTTTTTCTTTTTTTTCTTCTTTTTTTTTTTTTTTTTTTTTGGGGGGGGGGGGTATATATTGTCGGCTGCAACAGACGAAATGAGACAAATGCATCCCTGCACGCGCATTTATAGCCGATTCGGCTATATTCGCGAGCTGTATTCGGGTGACGATTCGGATGGATTCGGGGAGGCATTCGGGAGTATTCAGGAGGGTATTCGGCTGGTTTTGAACATTTCAAAACGAGCCGAATCCCTCCACGAATGTTCCAGAATCCCTCCCGAATTTTTGCTCATTCGGGGAGGGAGAACAGAATACTCCAGATAGGTGCATTCGGGTGGATTCGCAGCTGATTCGGGTCCGGTGTAACCGGGGCTTACTCGCAGCTTCCAAACTTAACTCTTTCAACACAATATAGAAGTAGGTGAAATCTTTAGCATGACGCAAAACGCTTCTAGAACAAGTGTCTCTTACCCGGGTATGCGTCATGGTAAATGACACTGGTTCCGGTAACTTGATTGGCTCCGTCGATCCGCCCACGGAGGCGCTGAGAATGTAACTGGCCAATCGGGGCTTATCGGCCTTAGATTTCTTCTCACCATCATCACCGTCATTTTCTGAAACATCGGCTGTTCCGTCATCAGAAGTGTCACCTGTGACGTCATCAGTGTCGTCATCCAAAATGTCTCCCATCGTGTAGTGCGTCATGAACACCACCTTGGCCAGTTTCTGGCCTGCAAAACAAAACAGCGATCACGTGTCAATTCGCGGAATCGAAACAGAGTTCTTCAGGTGTACAAACTAGCCGATCAGAGAGTCAGGTGGTTATAGTAACCAATGAGGCCTCAAACAAATCCTGCTGTTCCTTGGCACCCGATGTCTTGTATCATGCGGGCCTGTTGTTGGTGGGTAATGTAACCGCACCCAAAATATAACTCTTAACAGCCCATAAAAAATCCCCTAATCCACTTGAAATCAATCTTCAGATCACAAGGATCCACTTCGAGCCACTATTACGCAATCTGCAGAGGTCTCGGGCCTTGCGTAATAGTGGCTTGAAGTGGCTCCTACTGCTGTGCAGAGGTTTATTCGTTTTAACCAGTCTTACACAGTGGGTAGGGGTTGTCGGGCTATGGGGTAACAGTGAACGGCAAATCTTTAAGCTTGATGCTTAGGACGAACATCAGTTCTACGGACCATTTTCACGCGCCCTTCTTATACAGCGAGTCGTCCTAATATTGTGCTGTTATCCGACCTTTAGACAGATGGCTGAGAGTTTCCACAGGAATGGAGAATTCGTTGTCGGAGTCATCCGCAGTGTACACGATGTCTTCAGTGTCGTCTGCTGCCGCGGATGACACGTCCACGACGACGAGCTCCAGTTCTGGAAGAAACGCACGGATGTAAATGACCGTACTGGGCTACACTTCTTTCTAAAACAGAAATCTGTTGATGTGTGTGTGTGTGTGTGTGTGTGTGTGTGTGTGTGTGTGTGTGTGTGTGTGTGTGTGTGTGTGTGTGTGTGTGTGTGTGTGCGCCCTGAAAATGATGATGATGATGATGCATTTTGTTTGTTTATTGGTGAAACAAGGACAGATAGTTAAAGAGACCTCTGTGTGTGTGTGTGTGTGTGTGTGTGTGTGTGTGTGTGTGTGTGTGTGTGTGTGTGTGTGTGTGTGCTGAAAATGATGATGATTCATTTTGTTTGTTCATTGCTGTAACAAGGACAGACAGTTAAAGAGACCTGTGTGTGTGTGTGTGTGTGTGTGTGTGTGTGTGTGTGTGTGTGTGTGTGTGTGTGCAGTATTGCTATTCATAGTGTCTGGATTGTAATCCGTCTCTGTATTGTATTGTATTGTATTGTATTGTATTGTATTGTATTGTATTGTATTGCATTGCATTGCATTGCATTGTATTTTTTATATAGCACTGGGCCCATGTATCATTAACATAATTATGTATTTTTGCTCGTACTGTGATGTCTTGTATTGTAATAATAAGAAGAAGAAGAAAGTAAGCTGTTGGTGTCAGATGTCCAGAATCTATCAAATCAAGACAATCACTCAATGTTTGTAACATATCCATATCGCATGTTTAGCATAAATGACAAGGAAAGAAGTTTCGACTTATCCTCTTCCTCCACACGCATGAAATCCATACCACCCAAAAAATCCCATACCGATATTTTCGTCCTTTGTGTTGATGACGGTAGGCTCGTCAATTTCTTCCGCCATGGCAACGGTGGCTGTTTCCATGGCAACCAACAGGGAGGTGGCAGAGCGGCTTCTGTCCTGTGTCGTCATCTCGCTCCACATACGTGACTTGCTGGTGGCCACTACGTTACTGCCGGCCCTCACCACGTTCTGTGTCACAGAAATGAACGGTTACACATCACCAATAGCTTCTGGCATGTAGTAAGAATTCCGCTAAATATAGTACAGCATTTCCGCCTCGTTTTAAATTTGTGTGCAGAGTAAAAAAACAAAACAAAAAAAAAACAACCCTAAAAACTAAAAAAAAAAAAAAAAAAAAAACCGGCAATCTGGGGCTGTTTGTTGGCTTTGTAAATAAGTTTCATGAAAGGTTATATAGTGAAAATAGTGAAAAATGAGCCTGGCATGTGGACTATTTGTATTCATGCGCGGCTGGCACAAGAGCTAGCAGACGACAGAGGAATGAGGGGGCAGGTGGTCGCTTCATACATACATGCATTCCTTTGCCGCTCAACGAACTCCTGACTTTAATTACACAGTGAAGACACTGTGACGATACAATCAAGGGCCCATGTAAAATAACTTTACAAATTTTCAGTTCGCGCGGTGCCAGGCAGACTCATCAGAAACTTCAATGATCAAAGACTTACGGAGAACGGGGAAAATCACAACAAAAGGGAATGGAGAGAAATGCACTGCACTTCTCTCACCATCTGGGTGAAGCGGGAGGAACTTACAGCCACAATGTTTTTGACTTCAGTCTTGTTCTTGATCCTCTCGCCAACGCCGCTCGTCACCAGACTCTCGATCACCTTTGACGTCACCATGACGTCTTCAGCTGTGACGTCATCGCTGTCAGTTATGTTGGCGAGCTCTTTCGTTAGTGCGACGGCCTCTTCCGGTTCCTGTGGCTCAGACTCGGTGTCATCCGCTGAACCTGATGCCTAAAATTGAATACATTGTTGTTTGAAATAGGAAAGAAATGAATTAAACTCACCTGCTTGCCGCAGAACCTCCCCCCTCCCCACACAAACACACACGCTCTCTCTCTCTCTCACTCACACACTCACACACACACACACACACACACACACTCACACTCACACTCACACACACACACACACACACACACAGGGGAAGAAGAAGAAGATGACTGAAGACAGGAATGTGCTCCTAATCTTTTATCCTTAGAAAATAAACTCTCTCTCTCTCTCTCTCTCTCTCTCTCTCTCTCTCTCTCTCTCTCTCCAGTTTTTGTTCTTTTTGTGTTTAGGATCTAGCCCTAATCTTGAGGGTTCTGTTTATAAAGGACTTGTACTGGTGTATAATCTCAACTCTCAGCGAAAACAAATCTCATTTCCGGCTGTTGTGCACCAGAGTTAGGTTAGGGCGTTCAATACTGTACCTGCTGCAGTATCTTCTTGAATTTGGGTGAGGCACAGGCGTCAACGTCAGGTTCACCGCGCCAACACACAGGATTTCCCCCACAGTGAAAATACGCGAATCCTTAAAAAAAAAAAAAAAAAAAACAGAGTGCGGGAAGCTGTGTAAAGAACAGCCGAGTTGTACGGGTTGTATCGGCTCAGCCACAAGACATGCAGAATGCATAATTACTGCTACATCCGTCTATAATTTATTCCAAAAGCGTCTGCGCTAGTTTTCGGACGTGGCAAGCTCACAGTCCAGTCTTCCATGTATCCGGGTACTCCGGCTTCCGCCCCGTCTGTTTTGGAAATGTTCAGCCACCAAAACTAACTTGAAAATAAATGCGATTCTAAATTCCGAAACTTTAAGAGGTGAGCTGACCCTTCGCACCACGTGACTGTGTTCATGGCCAGTGTGTGAGAGAATGCGTGTGATTCACGTGAGCGTGCGTGTTAGTTCAGCTCGCGACGCTATGGGCCAATTCAAGAATTTGGTTAAGTGCGGAAATACACCATTTTTATTATTATTATTCTTAACATGCGAGTATGAAGTGTGTGTGGCGGACTAGGCTAAGTGTTTTCGCCGGCATTTTGTTTAGCATCAGATATTCCGACCCCCCTTTATTTTTATTTACCAAACCAGCGCAGTGCCAACGCAATTTGCCCCTGAAATACGGGGTTGGCAGCGACTGAATCGGCTCCCTTTACAAAGTGGCGCAGCGTGACACACCAGTAGGTGGGCCGCTTATCGCATCAGTTTCCCACGCTAAACATCGGGGTTTTGCCAGCGTGATGACGGTTGTCGCCCTTAGATGTTAGAAACCGTTGACAATATCGGTCACGCGTCGGAACAAAGTCTGGGTGGTACATGTACTGGTGGAATTACTGCTGCAGCTGAAATTACTTTCCAGAAGGATATATTCTGACAAAGATGTTATATAGAGCTTACACGATTTGTTCTCGTTTACCACGAAAGAAACCGGCCACGAGATGTTTCAAATTTTTGCCTGGCGTAGCTACCGAGCCTCCAGCGAGGGATGATGTAACTGGAGTGTTTTGTTTTGTTTTTTTTAACTCGTAAACCACTGAGTGGGTTATGAAAAGTCATAACTCACATTTTCGCTCTGTTTCCTTACTATTTTCGGACGTAAAGCACTCGTAGTTAACTGAATTCACTGAAATTTTGCACTGGCGAGTGATGTAAAACCTAATTTGATGTACACCACTCGCCAGTGCAAAATTTCAGTGAGTTAACTATGAGTACTTTATGTCTGAAAATAGTAACGAAACAGAGAGCGAAAGTGTGAGTTATGACTTTCCATAACCCACTCAGTGGTTTACGAGTTCACAAAAACACACTCCAGTTACGTCATCAATCAGAAAGTGCGTCATTTCAAGCATTTGGAATTCATACGTCACGGCCGATGCACAGTTGTTTTGCTCACTTTTGGGGGTCAAATTGTATTTTCCTCGGATCACGTAAAAAAAAATCGCACAGAAAATTCTCTGCGAAGTATTTGCGAATGCACTTTTGAATGTCACTACATGAGCACATGCTTTAAATGATATTCTTCTTCACATCAAGCACTTTCAACTGCCCTAGGCATCATTTCCTCACAAGTCAGTGCGCAGAATTTTGAGGTGGTACAAAAGTCACTAATCACCCTACCAGAAAATAAAATGTCGCAGAAAATGTATCCGACTAGAGCAGTAGAGGTGAGAGTCTGAATGCTCGTGGTATAAAACAGCTTACATGATTAGTTCTCGTGGTTTACGGCGAAAGACTAACCCCTCCATGGTTCGATTGTTTGCGTAGCTACCTCGCCGGAGGCTCGGTAGCTATACAAACCACGAGAACTAATCATGTAAGCTCTATATAATTTACGGATGGACTGACACATACACGTACAAAATCAGGGCGCAAACTGCATTCAGTCTGTTTGAGAATGAAAACTTTAATAGTTTGACCGTGACCAGTTATAATACCTTGGCCTGTGATAATTCCTCTTTCCAGCTCTGTTTAACCAAACTGAGGAAAGAGAAGTAAACTGTGCTATTTACAATACGTTCTGCTGACCAAATAATGAAATGACTGAGTTCAACGACAATCAGACAGAAATGTGACCCTCCACCACGAAATGAGTCGTCTTGTAACATGAACAAATAGCACAAGAAGACTCAGTCATTTCGTGGAGGAGGGTCACAATTTAAAAAAAAAAAAAAAAAAATGTAGATTACTCACCACTTCCCTGTTTGCATTTTTCCCGCCTTGTGTTATTTGCTGACGTCTCCTGCCACGTGATCTGTGACGCCTTCACTCGCGGACACGTGGTCACTCCTAAAGTATACAGGAACGGCCTTCCTCGGTCCTGTCTCGTACTGAGCAAGTAACATCCTTCGTACAGGTCAAACAGATCTATTTCCTTCTCCTCTTCTTCCTCATCTTTCGCGTCTTGTCCTCCCTCTCGCTCATTGCTCTCGTCCTTTTTGTCCCTTTTCTCGCCTTTGTCGTTATTTTCTTCTTCTTCTTCTTGTGACTTGTCTTCCTTTTCCTTGTCCTTATTATTATGCCCGTTTGTATTCTGATTTCCGTTGTTATTTTGCTGCCCCCCACCCTGTGCTGTCGATTCTGGGTCTGTGACGACTTCGTCATCAGGTCCTATGTCGTCACCGTCTTGGTCCATCTCTAATGACTCTGACGTAGTACGCAGAGTTGTGGATGACGTCAAAACGATTACCCTCGTGGTGGTGTCGGGTGGTTTGTAGTTCGTTGTGTTTTTAATTTCGAAATTTTCGCTGACGCCGGGAGCAAAGGACGTGGTCCTGGGAGCACTTGTTGATGCTGGCGGAGACGGTGACTTTGACGTTGTAGTAGGTGTGGTGGTTGTTGTAGTTGTAGTTGTAGTTGTAGTTGTAGGTGTTGTAGTCGCTGGCTGTGTTGTTGAGCTTGTGGTGATGGGGATTGTCGTGTACTCGACAGGCCTTGGGGTAACTAAACAACAGAACAATAGACGATTTTTCAATTTATACTTGTTATTTAATGGACAATAAAAGTATTATTTTTTTGAATGTGAATTGAATTCACTTAGGTTTAACAATCAACTTTGGTAGCGACGATTCTATCAGAGTGCACACACCATCTCGATCCCCATACGCGTGTTTGCGTTTTCTAAAGGATTAACCTCTGACAACGCTGGTCAGTCGCCTATGTTTGCGTTTTCGAAAGGGTGAACCTTTCCTTACGCTCTCTCTCTCTCTCTCTCTCTCTCTCTCAATTCATTTTCACTGTCATGGCCACTGCTCTCCCGCCCCCCCCGCCCCCCCCCCTCTCTCTCTCTCTCTTTCATTGTCATGGCCACTGCCCCCCCCCCCTCTCTCTCTCTCTCTCTCTCTCGGGTCGTGAGTTCAAATCCCGACTGGGGACAAACATTAATTTTGTGTTGGCCTTTTTTCGTTGCCCCGTCTTTGGTATCACACATACGTGGTAGAAAAGAACGTTTAACTCCCAAACACCCCCACGCACCCCCCCCCTCTCTCTCTCTCTCTCTCTCTCTCTCTCAGTTTCCACTCACAGTCCAAAGAGCGCACTTACTCTCCTGTCTCTCGCAGATGAAGGGTTTCTCGATAGCGCAGTCCTGATCGCTAATCCTGGCGTTGGAGGCAAAATCCACACAATCCTTGTAGCCTTCTTTGTACGGCTCGCCGGCCACCCACACTCTGGAAAATGTGAACAGTCTTTGATATGGCAAACGCTGTTTCCGGTTTACCACCCGAACAGTCGGACTTTCAATGCTCGTGCCGTGAGTTCGAATCCCGCCTCAGTGGGGCCAAATATTGGTGTTGGCCTTTTTTTTTTTCTCGTTACCCCGTGTTTTGATATCACCCACACGTGGTGGAAAAGGACGTTACACTCAAAAACACCCAACCTCCCACCCTTTGTTTGGGCGGTGTCTGTGCGCCGCGATATTCCATACTGGGAATGTCGTGTATCTGCGATGGCTCCAAGGTTCTTTCTTTCTTTCTTTCGCCAGGATGCGCTACCTACCCGAGCTACCACTAAATTTGTAACACTGTTTAGAGTTTACCTCTCTTTCCGACATGTCTGCTGTCAGGTTTCCTTGGCAACGCGCTGAATAAAACTATGTATTATTATTATTAGTAGTAGTAGTATAAAACATTTCTATCCATAAAAAGCTATGCATTATTATTATTATTAAGGCGATGTCAAAGTAATGTACAGCATTTACGTCGGCCACACATCCCCTAAAAACGAGCATAAAATCATTTGCCCAACATGGTGCGATAATAATAATCATAATGAATATTTCTTTGCGCTTATTCTCTGTGAGCTCTAAGCGCTTACAGAGGAGGTAAAATAACCAAAAGAAACTAAAAACTACTAGAAAGATAAAAAGCACTAAAATAGCTCAAAGAAAACACACACACACACACACACACACACACACACACACACACACACACACACACACACACACACACACACACACACAGAGTGTCTGTCGTTCACTCATCATTGTTGTTGTGCTGAAAACAGGCGTGTTTTAACTGACGTTTTAAAGCTGAGGACTGAGTCTGTGTGTCTGATGCTTTGCGGAAGTGTGTTCCAAAGGGTTGGTCCTCGGTACAGAAACGATTTCACAACGGGATCCAGGCGTCAGTGTAGAAAGGGTTAAAGAGGGTGTGATAACAACTTACGTCACTCTGGGTGAAAACGGGCCTTTATCCAGCCATTCCCATTGGTTGCCTCGTTTGTGCTTCAGCCCTATCCACCATGTCGCCGCGCCGTCTACTTTGCGCATCTCTTTGCGCACTTTATTCTGCACACGAATTGAAACCATGTTATGTTGCCTTGAAGTTTCACTGGGAAAAGTCGTTGAAACATTTCCGCGTCTATTACCCTTAGAATTTGCAACCATCAGAACTCTCGTATAAAAACACTTCGATACCATTTTGTGAGAATGATAGTCCAAACTTTTCTCTTTTCTTTTTTAACACTTTGTCTTTTCATTTTCTCCTTAGCACTGACCATTGAACTCGGCATACACTCACCCCTCCCCATCGCCTCCCCAACAGATTTTTAACATTGGCATGTAGACAGATTCTGATTGGCAAGTCAGAGTAGCCAATAACAGTCACCAATACTCCGACAGACAAATCACATGTGATGGATTGTCAGATTGGTTGCTATATAGAATTGGGCTCCAGCAGGAGGTTGGGCGCCAGACAAATCATCCTCATTATTATTAAATTGTTAATCACAGGGTCAGTGGCTAAGCGCCTGTAGGCTACATGTTAACTGCTCTCTCCCCTCCCACGAGACAAACCTCCATTCTACAAACATCACATCCCCCCACCCCCCACCCCCACCACCACCACCACCACCACCACTCTCATCCCCTGCTTTCTCACCACGCCCCTTCACTAGGCAGGAGAGCCGGGGTGGCCGAATGGTAGAGCATTGCACTTCTAATGCTCGGGTCGTGAGTTCGTATCCCGGCTGGGGCGAAACATTTGTGCTGGCTTTTTCGTCGTTGCCCCGTCTTTGATATCACCCGTATATGGTGGAAAAGGACGTTAAACCCCGAAACACCCAACCCCCACCCCCACCCCACCCCTTCCCTGCGTACCACTGACAACAACAAATCTCACCTTTTCAGCTACAGAACTGATAGACAGCAGATATCCCCCCTCACTCTCACAGCTCATCTGCGCGTTATCCCAGGTCATCTGCTGTGTGGTGAAACGGTAACAGGCGCGGTGCATGTACATCCATCCCGTACCGCAGTCCTCCGTGTCGTTGGATGGTGTGTCGGCCACCACGCAGCCTGAAGACAACGAGAAACGATGGTTTTTAATTAACTCTGTTCGTACCAAGCAAGTTTGGGGTTGTGTACCAGTGGCCTCACGCACACACACACACACACACACACACACACACACACACACACACACACACACACACACACACACAAAAATCACATTTGTTCGCATGGATTTAAATTTAGTTCAATGGGAGTGTTACGCTTTGATTTTACTCGTGTCTGCTGCAGTTAGAGTGGTTAAGAAACCTTAAAGCTTGCCTGATTTTCGAATACAGGGCCACCCTCCCCCCCCCCCCCCCCACACACACACCCAAAAAAAAGTCAAAAACGTGGGATGCTCAAGCGCGGTACGAAATGTGTTAATACCACGTGTTTATGCTGTACTTATGTAATTATACATATATTCAAATAAAATATCTAAAATATCTAAATATTCAAATATTAGATTTAAAAAAATAGGGGTAAGGTGGGGAGGGGGAGGGGAGGGGCGGGTACGGGGGAGGTTCTAGAGTAGTGGACGAGCGGGACTAGGAGTGGCTGAATACAAAGACACGCAAACACACACGACAAAAGCAAACTGCAGTGAAGGCGCAGGGTTTAATAATACTCTTAGGCTTAAAACCCCGAACATTTCTGTCAGGGGCCAAACAAAGTAAGCTTTATTTGAAAATGGAAGTGAGCTCACACCGTATCCACTGATCCAGGATACGGCGCACACCACTGTCTAAAATTAGCAGCAACGGTGGCCGGGCCGCCGCACCCCGAGTGCCCTTAAAGCGCTGTCAGACGTTGACGATTTTGCTCGCGAACCAGCGGTAAAATGCACTCCCAGCCAATCAACTCGGCTCGCCAGAGGCACTGAGCATTGACGCCGTCGACAAGCCAGTAGATAGAACACGGTCCTATTTTTTCCTGGCCACGCCAGCCAACCGCCGCTGACCGCCTGGTATCGTATATCGCGTATTGTTCAGCGCCAGGACGGCAGCGCAGTCCGCCCAGTGCACGCTGGTGTCGTGTGAACAGAAAATCGACTCGGCGAGAGTGCGAGCTCGCTGCAGGTTCTCAGTGTCTGCAAAGGCCTTTAGCTTCCCAAAAGAAATGCGCACGATGAAAGATGAATCACTGAGCAAAGTACACGAGCTTCCAGACAAACACTCAGTCATAAACTGATACGAGTAGAGGAGACTGCACAGCCCATGAGTGAGATTCTTTGTCTCTGTATTGATCGAGTCGCTGCCACGTCACATGGCACACGGCGCATGCGCAATTGAGATCCCGTCCGGATATCCGCTGATGCAACACTGTTTGCCGAGAATGAAACTTTCTTTGTGAACGTCATGCCCAAAGTGCATCCTTAGTTCTAATTTATCATAACTACTGCCATTGCAATACTGTCAATATGTACTTGTTCCATCCCTGAACATCAGTATAAGCGGTGCTTGTTTATGCTTATTAATTGTGTACTTGCACACGAATTGTATTGCAATAAACCTGTATAAACCAAAGTGCATCCTTCAATATGTACTCTACATGCACCAGGACATTGTTCACGTAGATTTGATAATGAATTCACTGGAGAGTTGTGTGCAGGTTTTGCGTAAAATATCACGTTCCATAAGCGAAGAGAAC
Organism: Batillaria attramentaria; assembly: GCA_018292915.2. NCBI lineage: Eukaryota > Metazoa > Mollusca > Gastropoda > Batillariidae > Batillaria > Batillaria attramentaria. The sequence goes on along the minus strand of JACVVK020000163.1, from coordinate 768,125 downwards.
ACCGTGCATGAGTTGTGATGAGATTCCAACTTCCATCTTTCCGCGATCCCTTCAGGACAGGGGAGCCGGGATAGCCGAAAGGTAGAGCGTTGGACTTTTCAATGCTCGGGTCGTGAGTTCGAATCCGGGCGTGGGCCAAATATTTTGTGCTGGCCTTTTTCTCGTTGCCCCGTCTTTGATATCACCCATACGTAGTGGAAAAGGACGTTAAACTTCGAAACACCCACCCATACACCCCTTCAGGAGACTGAAGTTGGAAGTCATGTTGCCCTGGACAACATACACCATTACAGATTACGTGTCAGCAGGTTGTCATCGACATGTCACTGAAATAACTGATCATCACTTGCTGTGGCAGTACAGACCCGAGCGAAAGGGCTCACTCGTGACGTGGAATATATACGTTGTGCGCCAAAACAGACACCACCCTGATGAAAAACTGCGATGACAGACACTGTAATATTGACAACGGCACTATCTATGTCTGGAAAACGAAAGTTAACATTAACGACGCGCCGCACGCACGCACGCACGCACACATGCAGTCACACGCACACACACACAGTCACACACACACACACACACACACACACACACACACACACACACACACACACACACACACACACGCAGCTCTCTCCCAGACTGAGTAAACAAAGTGCTAACATGTCCCTATACAGGCAGCCCGGTAGATACATTTTGCGAGCTAACAATAGCAATACTGACCAATACTGGCAACACGCTGGAGAATGATGGTGGTTCAGTGGGAGCAGACACCCCCTATATTTCTGAATTATTACTGTATGAATTGTTAAATACGGGTAACCTGGATACAAAGAATGATTTTATCCTGTGCGCCGTATCGAGAGGACGCATCGAGTTGTATACCATTCTCCAGGGGGTGGGGGGGTGGGTGTTTGGGAGTTTAACGTCCTTTTCCACCACGTTAGGGTGATATCAAAGACGGGGCAACGAGGAAAAGGCCAGCACAAATATTTGGCCCCAGCCAGGATTCGAACTCACGACGCGAGCTTTGAGAGTCCAACGCTCTACCATTCGACCATCCCGACTCCGTATACCATTCTCCAGATGCGTATCATTCACACCAACGTCACAGTGTTTCACTGTGTGAGAGTGCGGTAACAGTCTCAGCATAAGGAGAATAATGACGTGTATACGCCAATTCAGGTCGTGTATTTTTGGTTAGCTGTGCAAAACAAAACAAAACAAAACAAAACGAAACAAAACAAAAACACATAACCAACATTACACAACATCGCTGGCAGTCCCTGAGTCAGCCTGGCGTCAAAATGGAATGGGCGACCGTAAATTTGAAAGGACACGACAAGCCCACATACTTGAAGGATTTCCTTTCCATTATTTCCTGACACGTCTTGAGCTGACTTGTCTTAAACACATAATTCACAGCTACACTTGAACTGCTGAAGCACAGGTCACTTAAAGTGGCCTTCGCTGAGCTGTCGTGACAGCCCCGCGCCCCGCCATCGGCAGTCCTTAAAAGTCTCCACAATACGTTTGTCAGGCATACAGCAACGTATGGGAAAAGCTATTCATCAAAGGCGCTGTATCTGTGCATCAGAACCAGTCACCTGGGTCACAATATAGCATCTGACACCATTGTGGTGACTCTGGCTGGCGTATGAGTTGGTCTAGAAGTGTATCGCGTACTGACCAGACGACTGGACGTTATTTGGTTGCGGACTGAGGACCAGCTAGACGACGCTGATTGGCTGCTATTTTTTAGCAGCGTTATCGAGTCCCAGTCTGGTCAAAAATGGTTCGCAGGCTCAAAGAAAGTCATATTTCTCTAATATTAGAAGCCACAAAGTCACGGAAACGGTCGCGATGGCCAAATGAAACATCCTTCTGTCTGACATACAGCCCTACAGCTTCGAAAGCGGCAGTCTTTCATCTCAGCGGCGTCACGAACATAGATGCTTTAACAGCATGAGGAAGACGGATGTGAAATGGAATTGCTCAGATAAGAAAACAGGCACGGGAAAAATGCTCAGATTGTTTCAAGCTGTAACACACACGCCACGCTTTAATGTGAACACCAGATGGCAGAAGGCAGACATTTTGGCGAAATTCCTCGCTGCACATGCCCGCGTGCTCGTTGAGATATAAGAAATAGCTAGCGATTGAAAAAGACAAAAAAATAAATGGCGTTGGTCTGACGAAGTAATGGCTCCGAGGGAGGGCCGGGTGGTGGGGGCTGAATACAGAACACACAAGCAGAGAACACAAAAACGTAAAAGGTAAAGGAAGACTAGAAAACAATATGCTGAGAAACACGAGAAAGAGCAAACCAAAGCAAGACATGCTTGGTGAGTCGAAAAAACAACCTCAAAGCAATAAAAACTATTATTATAGAGGGTGCAGGTACGGGGTTGTAGTAAGGCGACGTGTGCCGGTGTGTGTGTGTGTGTGTGTGTGTGTGTGTGTGTGTGTGTGTGTGTGTGTGTGTGCGTGTGTGTGCGCGCGTGCATGCGTGCGTGCTTGTGTTATGGGGACGAAAGAGAGCAGAGGGTTAGTTCCCCGTGCAAGTGCCTGCTTCTGTTCTCACGCTTTTTGTATTAAGTAACGCCTATTTTTCACCCTCCAAGGCGGGATCATTACCCAGGTCTACTAAAATTTCACTGTCTCTGAAATGTGAGTCCGCTGAACACCTTTTCCACTTTGTGCCGAACAAATCTCAACCAAATGTCTGTCCAAACAAAAGGAAGGTTCTCTTCGTCACTGATATGCATCTCCCCAGTGCCTTGAACTTCAGCGACAATTGGCAAAGCACTCAAGGATGTCAAGAGACAAGCTGAACGCACCTTCATCCCTCGACAGCTGTTCTGTAGGTTCCGACTTTCTACCAGCAGGCGTGCGGTGTGCCTTTCATGCTTTGACATTTGTTTTCGGCTTGGTAACGAGTTGACGGGAGAGACAAAAGGTGCACTCTTTTTGCATACCATCCTCTCGGAGAACAAATGGTGCGTGTTGATAGTATCATGCGTGTGTCACACCTCTACCCCCCCCCCCTCCCCCAAGCTTGCCCACCCCTCCCTTCCCAACACCGCGTTGAGCCAGCAACGTTGCATATTCCTGTACTGAGGACGGCCGGATGGACCATAAAAGAAGCTGGCCTACGTTCTAGCGAGTAAAGGGATATCTGCACAAACCAATAACACTCAAAATCACTCAACCAATAAAAAATAAAATCATACTTTCGGGGTTTCAAGACATGTCGCCAAAAGACCCACAAAGTTGAGCCACTGTCTTCTTGTTAGCCGGGCGACTTTCAGTTCCGTCAGCTCTCGCGATACTGCCGTGCTATTTTCATCGAAAGGCTCTTTGCCGGAAAGCGACACGGTTACAAATTACGACAGAAACTATACACGCACATATTATCATCACTGACCATCTAATGGCTACATTCGTTTAACGCTTCCGTTTAAGCTACACTGCTAACACGGAGTTAGTTGTCACGTGACTTCAACTCGTGACTGAGACCCAAATCCAGGATACACTGATTTGCGCCCGGCCGTCCCGCGCAGCTGGTGTATACTGACCTGCTCCCCCTGCAAATGACTGGTATACATTTGCGCTCCCCCTAACAGGCGACTGAACTGTACCAACTGAGTAAGTATGCCACGAACGGGAAGCACGCAGACTGTCTAATCAGGTGTCCTAATAAACATGTAAAACACCGTCATAAACCCACCGATTCCCTGCTACCGTCACTACCCTACAGATACCGGAGCGCCGCTAGTCGCGAGTCCTTCGCAGATTGACGGTGCTCTGGTTCAGCCACGGGACAAGTCTGGGCTACCCTATGCGTCACCGTGAACTCAAGCCTCGTGCACAGGACAAGAAGGTCACCCGGACTACCCACAAGGTATGGAAGACATACATCACACAATCACATTCATCGTTAACATAGTGAAAAACTGTTTTGGTGCCTCCCTCGCTGTCGGGTACACACGCGAGCGTGAATATCAAGTGTGCATGTTAAGGAATCCGTATCCTAAAACGCCGGGCTGCGGAGTGTAAAGCAAGTGGGTGCAGAGAAAGGAGGGAGGGAGGAGGAGGTGTGGGGAGGGGAGGGGAGGAGGACGGTGTCGCCGTAGAAAATGGCGATAACTCTTAAAAGCTCAAGCAAAAATCGCAATTTTACTTGAAATCTTCAAATCACTAGAACGCAGTCTGCAGCGGTCTTTGCGCCCACGGGAAGGCACACGCCTTGCGTAAGAATGGCTTGAAGTGGCTGCTGTCGGTGTGCAGTGGCTTGCTCTTTTTAACATCTTATCATATAGCGGGGAGGGCTGGTCGGTCTAGGGTTCTTAAAGCCGGCGCGCCACAGTGCTGTCCACAGTTGTAACAGTTGTGATTTGGGGGTTTCCGCCGCTGTGGCGTCATCGCAGCAACCTGGATTTCAAATAGCCACAACTGACTGTGACTGTCAGTGATTTCCACAACAGATTCTGACTGGCTGTGCTACGCCACTCGGCGCGCAGACATGGCGGACAGTGCATCTTCAATCGGTTTGTCACCGAGCACAGCTGTGTTCAGTTTTGTAGTTAGTAGACACACCGAGCGCAACGACTGTGATGTGCACATGTGTGTTTCGCGCGCTGTGCCCAGTTAACTTGAAGAGCAGGCTTAAGAGCTGTGCTGTCACAGGGGCTAACACTGAGACTGCTTACCCTAAATACGGTACCCAAACAAACAAAAAAACCCAAAAAGGATACCATTGAAAGCGGTTTTCCTTGAATCTGAACCAGCTTCAGCAACACCATACGCTCACTGCACGAATAGAAGTGCATGTAACCTTTTAGAGATAATCATCTTTAAGGTTACTACGAGCAGTGTCTGCGGACAACGTACATCTAAGGCGACCCGAGTCAAGTTTGCCTTTTTTTTAACCGTGGGCAGATTGCCCGTCGGAGCCAATAAAAAGATAGGCTGGTGAAATGAGCAGAAAACATATAGTCTTTTATCAGTAGCTGGGTCAGACCAAAACTCATAAAGGTCAAAAGTAGGGGAGATAAGCGTGGAGGCTTACAACTGAGTGTTACCGTTATTACTTTGCGGTGTTTTTTGCCGAGTCTCTGCTGCACCTCAAGTAGGTCTTCACCGCTAACGTGGGTTCTGAAGATTTCTGATTAGCACAGATGAGGGAGAAGCACTTTCCCTGATCATTACCCACAATCGCTATCCGCTAGGGAAACAATCACAAACTCAGCATGGGGTTATCTGTTGGCTAAAACTGATAAAATGAGTTACTTTCGGGAGACTGCGCCATTCAAAATAACTGATGTCGCAGTGATAAAGTTCAGCACACCTGCATGCCTCTACGAAGTGTGTGTGTGTGTGTGTGTGTGTGTGTGTGTGTGTGTGTGTGTGTGTGTGTGTGTGTGTGTGTGTGTGTGTGTGTGTGTGTGTGTGTGTGCTTCTCCCTCATTCCGCCTCTTCCGCTTGAATGAAAGCACAGACGCAAAGAAATGAAAACGAACTGCATTTTGAGGCAACTATGTAATCCGAAATGGAAGTCACTGAGTGGACCCCTCCCACACGCGGGGGAAGTCTGTTCATGTTGTGTAGTGTTGGGTAGAATGCGCGTGGTTCACATGAGCGTGCGTTTCAAGCTCAGCTCGCGGACCTCTGAGGCAAGCATTTGGGTAAAGCGCAAATCAAGTGTCCGTCATTAATAGAGAACATCTTATCATCTTTTGCAAAGAATTTTGTCTGTTACATACCTATCCTGTGCACGATGCTTCGCTATTTTCTACTAAGAGCATATTTTTCAGTTTTACAGGAACTTTTCCACTTTTTTTCTTTACAGGACAGCTCCTAAAGATGATGTCTTCACAACCTTACGTAAGGAACAGTCATAAAGTTCTCTGTTATGACAGTGTATGATGCATGCTGCACAGGCGGCATGGTTTACGAGCGCAAGGTGCAGCTGCTTTCCTCGTGTTGCTAAGATACCGGTTTTAATGGGTGTTACGAACTGAGACGTGATCTACGTCTGCATTTCATTTTCAAACTGAGCGGAATGGTAAGGTTTTCATGTGAGGATCAAAGTGGGTTCTACAACGCTGCCGATCTGCCGTTTGAAAAAAAAAGAAAAAGAGAAGAGTGTTATTCTCGTGTGTGTGTGTGTGTGTGTGTGTGTGTGTGTGTGTGTGTGTGTGTGTGTGTGTGTGTGTGTGTGTCGGTGTTGTGTCGGTGTGTGTGTGTGTGTGTGTGTGTGTGTGTGTGTGTGTGTGTGTGTGTGTGTGTGAAAGAGAGAGAGAGAAGGGGGGGGGGGGTATAGAAATTCACATCTACGCTTGTCTCTGTTTGACAGTACTTACACGTAAATGTATGCTTGTAAGCATAATCCTGCAACCGCTTCGGCGAAGATAGTCGTGAAATTCTGACAGCACAGACCACATTACTGACGGCGTTTGGGCCTTTAATTTTTTTTTCCTTTTTTAATAAACATTAACTACGGCCAAGCCACTAAACAGCTGAAGTCATACTAGGCAACGTAATGTTGTCATCGCTCGTATCATTCAAAATCTATTTCGACATTCTGGTAACTTGAGTGTTTGACTGAGTTTACGATGTCCGCATTGAGGGTGGGTGGGGTGGGTGTTTGGGAGTTTAACGTCCTTTTCCACCACGTATGGGTGATATAAAAGACGAGGCAAGGAGGAAAGACCAGCACAAATATTTGGCCTCAGCCCGGCGGGATTCGAACTCACGACCCGAGCATTGAAAGTCCAACGCTCTACCATTCGGCTATCCCGCCTCCCGCTGTCCACACTCCGTGAACTGATACGGTGCCACAACATTCTGCCAACGCGGAACTGACTCGAGGGTGGGGTGGGTGTTTGGGTGTTTAACGTCCTTTTCCACCACATACAGGTGATATCAAATACGGGGCAACGATTAAAAAAAAAAAAAAAAAACAGCACAAATATTTGGCCCTAGCCGGGATACGAACTCACGACCCGAGCACTGAGAGTCCAACGCTCTACAATTCTGCCACCCCGGCTCCCCGAAAAGTGACTTGAAATACACGTAGCATTACTAAGAAGGTTCATTCAGACAGCATGTGTGCCGCCATCATCTCCTTCGGATGTGTTTCACGACTAGTCTAATTACAAGGCCTGATGCCGCCTGGGGCAGTAAAAGACCGTGTGAATTCCGGGGAGATCAGCTGTGGCACTGGATTAGATAGTCACCGTGAACCCTGGGCGGGAAGTAGGCCGACTCTGACCTGCGCTCGGCTGAGTTGCTGCGTGGCCTTGACTTCAGTTTTCAGCTAGTGCCCGCGCTTATCGGCCCGTACTCAGTGATGCCTGGCGATCAATATTATTGATATAATCAGGGCCTAAAAGATACTGAGTAAAGCCAACACTGCTGAGAATCGGTAGACTCACAAAGGCTGTGATTTGGCCCAACAGATGATTTTTGTTTATTGATGTTTACTAGATGAGATTTCAGTGTTGTCAGTTGGTGGCGCCACAGCGGCCGGTGGCTGTGGTGGCGCGTGAGTGGGTAGGGTGGGTACTGGGTAGGAGTTTAACGTCCTTTTCCAGCACGTAACGGTATGCTGTGGTGGCGGTGATACTAGTAGTAGTAGTAGTAGTGTGGTGGCTATGGTAGTAGTAGTAGTAGTAGTAGTAGTAGTAGTAGTGTGTGTGTGTGTGTGTGTGTGTGTGTGTGTGTGTGTGTGTGTGTGTGTGTGTGTGTGTGTGTGTGTGTGTGTGTGATCGACGATACGACTCCGGTCCTCTGTGTCTAATATATTATTTAATTATTATTACTTTTTTTTTAAAGCGGACAGCAGATTGTGAAAACAGATCAAATTACTGCCGGATTCGGTTCTCAGTATATCTGAATCACATCAGTCTGAGCCGCGACTCAAAACAAACTTATACCGACTCATGAAGGCCATGAAACAAATTCAATAACATACATCATTCTGCATGCGTTTACAGAGGAAAAACTGACATCAGCACTTTTCATTCAGCTTAAAACGCATCCTTGTAGATAAGACCTGTTAGGCGAAGCCGGGATGCATGCTGCTATCAGAGTGCGTTGACCTACAATGTTTATTATTCCCTCACCGCCCTCTACCCGAGCCATCACGTGTGTTTACTTAACAGCCAATCAAAACACACGCAGGAATTTACCGCGGAACAGGTTTCGTGCAGATTCGAGACAGTTTGACCCAGTGTGATCACTTCATCTTATCGCTGGCTTTGGGATGAGAACAAGGTTTGATTACGGGAAAAGTGGTGATAGTTGGAAATTATCTGTGATATCCTGTAGTTTCCCTTCGGTTTTTTTTTTAGATGCGGTAATGGTAAGATTAGAACGAAAAACATTGGGACGAAACGTCAGGCCAGAGCTGAGAAGGAAAGCCACGGTTTCATAGTAAGCGTCAGTAACAAGAGCCGGCACACATACACTGAAACCCATTATATCGGCTCTTTAATCAAAAACAAGTAACCAAACAAACAGTGACCGACGTGGTAAAATTATTTTCTCCACTTGTTAGTCTCAGAGCTCAGTCAAAATTTGGGCCTGTGACATCTTAAATGCACAATTACAGGTGTATTTGTCAGATTTTCAGTACTGATTTGTGTCAACCGTGCAAGATATTCACTATTCACCTCTTGTCCACACTTCTCAGATCCCTGTTCGGGATCTTACAGGCTCAGATTGTATAAAAGCAGGAAAACTGACCTTGATCGTGAGGAAGCTGACACACGGAGGGATGCAGCTTCGCCGGTAAACTGACAACGACTGGGGGGGGGGGGGGGGAGAGGATAACAGATAAAGAACAAATTATCCTGCTGAACCCACGTAACAATTGACTCGTCCACGGCATATTCCGGCCACGTGTCCCCCTTCTACCGTGCACTGGGGCGATCGGCAACTGACAAACCAGCCCTGTTTTCCGGCTCAAGTATCTTTGTCTCCATAAAAGGTCAGGGGAAGTTGTGGAGTCACAGATGCGAAGCGAATCTTGTTTTTACTGGAAACACTTCACTTTCCGTTCTTGGCAGGAACTGTACCCGATAGGAAGTCGTTTTCAACCACTTGAAAGAGGGGGGGGGGTGTGTAGGGGGGAGGGGAATAGTCTGCCTGCAGATGGCCCTGACACTGTGGATGGAAGCTCTACAGAAGCTGGCATGCAGCGGGAAGCTAAGGGAAAAGAAGTTGATGGATGCCGAGGTTGAGGGTATGGGGGTTGACAGATACGAGAGCAAAATCAAGAGAACGCTCTTTGCCTACTTTAGCAGACTGGATAGACAGGGGAGGGGGGCTGTGTGGAAGGGGGGTCCCTTTGTGCCTGCACGACTACGGTCGGTCGTGATGATTGTAGATTTATTCATCAACGTACAACATCAATGATAGTAAATATACATATTTACCTGTATCTTAATATTTAGTACCTGTAGACCGCCGAAGACACTGAGTGAAACCGGATGACAATCGATCCGTGTCCTTGACAGCGTTTGGCCATAGTTAACTCGAATCATGATGCACTCTGGTAAAATTCCAGTCTATCATAGGGAAAGCGTCAAATTACATCAGAAAAAAAAAAAACATGATGTAGGTACAGTGATATAACTAGTTCAGTCTTTTTCCGTCTCTTAGGCTATAACTAAATTTCGGTTCAAGCGTCAAGCACTGCCTTTTCCTGGGGGTGGGGTGGATGTTTAAGGGTTTAACGTCCTTTTCCACCACGTCATGAGTGATATCAAAGACGGGGCAACGAGAAAAAGACCAGCACAAATATTTGACCCCAGCCGGGATTCGAACTCACAACCCAAGCATTCTGCCTTTTCCTGTTTAAAAAAAAATCGCAATCTAAAAGAAGAAGAAGGTAACAGGCGTTTTTTAATGGGACAGTTTATGTGTTGCCTTGGCTCTCGTTCAGTTCACCATGACCCTGTGCACGGCAGTGCAGCCGGCTGTTGGCTCCCTGTTGGCTCCCTGACGATTTCCTGGCTTCTTGACAGAGAGATAAGGTTCAGGAAGATGGAACTGAGGTTTCTAGTGCTACAATCTGAACTCTTACTTCAAGTGTATTATCTCACATCACATGTTTCACTGTCGAGAAAGCCGGCGTGTGCTGGTGTCTCTGTACAGGCCGATGTGATTGCCTTCATTTCATTTCAGTTTACACACACACCGTCGCACGCACACGCACACCGATACGCACGCATGAACTGACGCATGCGCGCACACACACGCACGCACGCACGCACTGGCACTGCCGCCTCAGTGTTGCACTGCGTGGTGAAGTTCAACTTTTAACTTTTATATCTAGTTTTGCTCTCTCTCTCTCTCTCTCTCTCTCTCTCTCTCACACACACACACACACACACACACACACACACACACACACACACACACACACACACACACACACACACACACACACTGGTACTGACTCAGTGTTGCAGTTGAGTAATGCGTTGTGAAGTTCAACTCAGTTTTTACCTTCTTCTTGACCCTCGAGGGGCACTGATTGGAAAGAAAAAAAAAAAGAAAAAAGCAAAACCCATACTACGACGCTAACAATGCATATCAGTCACGATCACCAAAGGACGTAAACACAAAATAAGAGACACAGAGAGCCTGAGGGGGGAGGGGGAGAGAGAGAGAGAGAGAGGCGCATGATACACAAGGCAATGCGCGAGCCATGTGTTCTTATCTGGAACATGATTAACCATCCCTGATAAACTTGTGAAATGATACTTATAAAGGAGAAACCACTTATATAACGTTCGTCAATACGTTCTCACTCACTCTTAGTGCGTCGGGCTAAACTGTAAACTGCACAAGAGGATCCGCGGGGGTCGCGCGGCGACAATCAGCATCCCCTGAACGACATCTGTCGCCTGGGGTGGGTGGGTGGGTGTTTGGGGGTTAACGTCCTTTTCCACCACATAGGGTGATATCAAAGACGGGGCAACGATGAAAAAGCCAGCACAAATATTTGGCCCCAGCCGGGATCAAACTCAGTCACGACCCGAGCATTAGAAGTCCAACGCTCTACCATTCGGCCACCCCGGCTCACCTGTCGCCTGGGACCTTTGGGACCTTTGTCGAGATAACGTTATTTATTTATTGATCCACTCTCGTGTCTTCACCACAGGCATAAGCATGACTGACAAACGCCATGATGAATAAAAACTTTCGTTGCTGATTCAATAAACCTACCAACTTATGCCCTACTGACATACGACGTTCATTCAGTTGCAGGACAAGTTTAAAAAAAAATCCATACAGAACCACCGCGGACTACTTTCTACTTGACTGACAGGGAGGTTTGAGTGAGTTTTTAGGGCTTAACTCTTAAAAGCCTATATGCAAATTCTGCAATTTTAATTGAAATCTTCAGATCATTATAGGTGCCACTTCACGCCACTACTATGCAGCGGTCTTGGGCCTCGCCGGCGCGGAAGGCTCACACCTTTTGTAATAGTGGCTTGAAGTTGCTCCTACTGGTGTGCAGTGGCTTGTTTTCTTATAATATAGAGGGTGGGGATAGTTGGGCTTGGGCTCTTAAGGGTTAAATTAACCCTTTCACTGCCAGACGTGTTTCGGTTCACTCACGGATTACATCTCTTCACGCCACTCTGCTGGAAACAGGAATCAAAACCTGTACTGCATCCAGACAGCTTTCTTCACCCAACTACTGGAAAGTCTAGACTGATGTAACATTTGAACTAATTTGACAGTGGGACTACTGGTACGATTCATGAAATCCTGCGACGGCGGCAGTGAAAGGGTTAAAGCCGCGCAAGCAACAAAGACAAATTCGCGGCTCACGTACAGTACACCATGTTTACATCAGTGTTGTGTAATAGTAAAACAAACTACAGAAGTTCTCCTGACGGTACTTCAAAAACCCTGACTGCCGTAAAGAAGACAAGACAAGCTCCATCAGCTCCTGAATTAGCCTGAACTAACCGACACGTCACTGAGCCGGCAATGAAAAAAAGAAATAACAGGACCCGGACAGCAGTTGCTGATGCGCGTGAGGCAAACATTACTGCTGACGCACTTAGAAAATACGATAAAACCGCCCGTGGCTGCTATCAGAACACGTTGCGGACCTAAATTGATATGAAATTCCCCCTACCCGCCGACAGTCGGTGATAACCGGCAGATGAAAAGCCACAGCCGATTAGCGGAATTCCTGCTCTACGCACTAGCTCATTACTACCAACTTGTACGTTTGTGATTCTTTGATGGTGCAAAAGGCTCACACCGGCTACTTCAAACTGATGATGTTTGTAGCGTATAAACAAAGCCAGCAGGAAATTATCCCATAACCAAAACAATTTCTTTCGTGCCCAGTAGATTACACAGACGAACAACTTGAAGCCAGCTGTCGTAAACGGCGAAGAGATGAGAAATGCACCGGCAGGTTGTTAGCGGAAATTTCAACTGAAACTCTTTTTCAGTTTCACGAACTGAATCCAGATCCAGAACCACAGAGGGTGGGTTGAGGTTTAAGGGTTTTACGTCACAGTTTTTCCACCACACATGGGTGTTATCGAATTTTTTTCTTTAAATCACTGGTACCTGCTCTTGGTTTTTAATTGTCTCTGCCTATCCTTTATCATTTCTACTCAGTTGTGTGTGTGTGTGTGTGTGTGTGTGTGTGTGTGTGTGTGTGTGTGTGTGTGTGTGTGTGTGTGTGTGTGTGTGTGTGTGTGTGCTCTTTTACTTTTTTAGTTCTTCTTACGTAGTGTACATTGAGTGAATGGGTTGTTTTCATGGGGTTTTTTCGTTTGTTTGTTTGTTTGTTTGTTTTTGCTTCGGTTTTATATTATAAGGCGCCTAGAGCTCGTTCCCCGGGGATAGGCGCCCTATTATTATTATTATTATCAACGACGAGGCAACGAGGAAAAGGCCAGCACAAAATACGTATTTGGTCCCGGACAGGTATCGAACTCACGATCCGAGCATTGAAAGTCCATTGCCCTGTACCGCTCGACGTGACTGTCCCGGCTCCACAAATAACCACAGAACTCAAATTACCGCTTTGATGTGCAACACATGATTATAGTGTGTTTGTTTCTGTGTGTAGTA
>JACVVK020000163.1:710000-750000 GCA_018292915.2 Batillaria attramentaria | reverse complement strand
TTTCTCATTGATATTGAAGAACAAAAGCCATGAGGGCATGTAGCATTACCATTATAGACGGAAAATAAAATACATCTCTCTCTCTCTCTCTCTCTCTCTCTCTCTCTCTCTCTCTCTCTCTCATTACATTTTCATTAACTACCGGCGGTAAACTGTGTGTTTTGTAAATTGTATGAGCAGCATGTATGTTTATTTATTTATTTCATTCTCTAACATTGTGCATTATGATGTATTTCAGGCTTCACAGAATTGAAGGAAGGGTTTCAAGGGATGTGTCTCTGTTGCACTGACACAGAGCCAGAGAGTGAGGCACCACCAGCAAAGAGGTTGCAAAAGAAGAGACAAAAGAAACGCAGACACAACCACATTAACTGAACTACTTATTTTTCTTTCCACAGAAATGACCACCACAAGCATCATCCTCATCCATCAATATCATTTATCCATCTTCACTCTCATCATCATCATCACCTGACAATATTTCTACTTACACAACACCAGAACACACTCCAGCTCACACCACAAAACACACAACTGCTCTCACCACAGACATAAACACAGAACACTCAATAAGCACCATACAAACAGATACAAACACAGACCACGCAGCATAAACCACAATACATACTGACATCAGAGGATTTGGATATTATTAATAGAGAATTTGACAAACCCATGGACACGTACACAACAGACACTGACACAGCATTGCAACACTTCTACACTGCACACCAACTAGACCAACTCATCACTGACATCCACTCAAACAACAACAACAATCTCCCAGCACCACTTACATATGCACCACAGCTCACATTACCCAGATCTACACCTTTCTTCATGCAAAAACTTCTTAGGGCCCTTGCACACTGGCGTCATGCGACATTGTCGCGCCACGCGTGCAGCAAATTTTGTCGCGCGTATGCAACCCCTTGAAGCGCGAAGCGACAGGCGTAGCACGATTGAAAAATTCTGTCGCGCGGCGATAGGACCTGTTCTATTCGGCGCGCTTGACGCGCGCGTGTAGCGTGGTTTCAGCCAATCAGAAGAGCCAGCCAGCAAGGGCCCACTCGCCATCCTCTTCTCTTCCAAGATGGCGAAATTGCGAGAAGACGAAATGTTTCGCCTCATCGACCGGTATCGTGAACAGGAAACCTCTACAATTTTCAGATCGATTCATATCACAGTCGACGGGTATGCCGTTTTGTTGTGTCACTCTCCGCTGACTCACACTACGGTAAATGCTACATAAATGGGGATTTGGTCTAGTGGTTAAGGCATCCGACTTCGGATCCTGAGCTGCCGGGTTCGAGTCCCCGGTGGGCAGGAATATGGTGGGATTTTTCCTTCCCATATCGAGTCAAATCCATGTGCAGACTCGTTTGCGGTGCCTGTCTCGCCTTCGTGTACACACGCACGCACATACATCAAGTGTGCACGCTAAAAATCCCACGTTCATCTTTCGAAGAAGAGTAGGCTGTGGCCGGTGGCGTGGTAAACAGAAATACTGTCGCACGCACCAGAGTGAATAGCAGGGTGGAGGTTTGCACATAAAGTAGCGCTTAACGGCAGCAGGCTTTCACTGCTTCGTCCTCCAGCCCTGCGGCGCCGTGAGCATTTCAGCAGAGATGGATACGTGCGCCGAGGAGAAGTCTACCATACCATACCATACCATAAATGGAGTAAATAAAACTAGACACAACCGAACCGCCGGGTTGTCACTGATCAGTCTCTCATCGTCCCAGTCTACGATATCATATCATACGATACAGCAAAGCCGGGTTTGTTGTAGCTAAATTCTATCAAGTTATCGTGGCCTCGATCACCAGTCTCTATTCAGACTGCGAACAAGCAGCCTGAAGTTTATGATTCGTTTCAGATCCCTAATATTTCGCATTCCATCGCACACTCAGAAGCACTGACTCGTGGCGAGATCACTGCACGCGGCGCGCAAGACTCCACGTGTGAGAGCCTTCACTGTGCGTGAAGCACGCAAGGGGCGACACGCGTGGCGCGCGCGATGTAGCACCGACGCTAGTGTGCACCGGGCTTTACAGACATCAACCTCAGAATCAAAAGTGCTCTTCTACACTGCATCATGGACCTTCAATCATATCACAACAATCAAGGCTACTCTCTTCTTAACACTACAACACTTACAGACAACATAATGGACAGACAAACACAAGATTACACAGGAACACACACCACACATGACAGTACTTGATGCATACACTAGGAACACACCCCTACCACCACACTTGTGCACGCCCACACCTGCATCCACACCACCCTCACCTAAACCTGTGCACATACAACCCACATCAACATCTGCACCACCCTCATCCACACATACACTACCCTCACACACATCCACATCTGCACCACTTTCAACCAAACCACTACTCTCATCCACGCATACACCTGAACCAACCTCATCTGTACCCCTGCCTGCACCACCCTCATCAAACAAACCTACACCCATGCCACCATCTTCCACATTCGCATCTACACCATCCTCATCTACACATATGCACACATCATTCACATCCACATCTGCACCCACAACATCCTCATCACACTTCAAATACCCTGCACCAAAACCACGACAACCGTACACAACACCCACATACGCCACACCAAACAGATCACACAGACCACTATTACCTCCACCACACTGCAGAAAAATACTTTACTTCCAAACCCAGCCACACACCCATACAGACGCCCACGCACACCACTTCTGGAGACACCTAACAAACCAACACACACTCACACTAGTAAACACTAACCTACACACACGTACACTGATACACACTACAAATCATACGTTTTAACCCATCACTTCACATCATCTTTCATACTCATTCTCAACTCCATCTTCATACATGAAATGCAAAAAAAAATAAAAAATAAAATTCATCATACCACTTTGAGTGTTTTCTTCTCACTTGTTGGTTGGTTGGTTTTGTTGGTTTAAATACTTCTATTATTCCTTTTTATTATAGTTTTATATATCTACTGGGTAAAGTCTTCTCTCCATAAACAAAATGTCTTGCGCGTCTGTGGTTATTTTTCATGTTATGGACATTACCACAGTATAACTTATCAGTTGATTTAACTTTTAAGTCTGTGCATCACTACAGTCTTTCAGTACACTAAAAAAAAAAAAAATCTTAATACTTGTCCATAACAAGTATTAAGTTTTTTTTTAAAGTGCACTGAAAGACTTTAGTGATGCACAGACTTAAAAGTTAAATCAACTGATAAGTTATACTGTGGTAATGCTGCATCATTCATGTCGAGACATAGCTGTGCTCAACTTTCAATGACTTTGCTATGCTCCGTGTAGCAAGCCCAGATACGATACATACAGTACTAATCTGTGTTGAAGTCCTCAATTTTTTTTTGGTTAGATCTTGATTTTCATTGTTATGCTCTCCTGGAGCTTTTGGCACAGTATGTATGTATACAAACACACGCTCCTGGGGCGTCAGTGTGGCATGCATCTGATACTGAATTAGTCTGTGAACAGCTTTGTCCTTATCAGTGATATCACTGTCTTTATCTCTTTTCAAAGCCTTTCACAAGACCCATAGTCTCTTAGATTTGTTTCACATGTCCAGAATGTTTGTTTTTCAACAAACTGAACAAAATTTCTATGAATTATATAGAATGCCATAAGTTTGTTTGTCGCCAGGTGCGCACAGTCAAAAGTACAAGTGCTAAAAATAGAAAATGGTATTACTAAAAAAATGCGAATCGTTACAGGTGAGAACTCTTCAGATTTGGATTCAGCACACAAAATACATCTAGGATCACCCTTTTTTTTGTACTTTAGAAAACCTGTCCACGGAAACGATTTTTTAAGCAGTAATTTGGGTGCGTCCCAACGCCTATATACTTAAATCCTTTTCACTCTCCTTGTCTGAGACAGATGACATGCAAATTTGAAATGTAAGCATGTTAAGCACGAAAAACGATAGCGCACGCGCGCACACGCACACACACACACACACACACACGCACGCACGCACGCACACAACACGCACGCACGCACACACACACACACGCACGCACGCACGCAACACACACACACACACACACACACACACACTCGTTACAAATAATCTGACTCGTGCAGTCACAGTTCTAAACACATTGCCAGATCATCACAGTAATTTGAGTGTATCAGTTTCGACGATTATGCCTCTTACGTATTCAAGTCTAGAAACACGCCCTAAAACACTCCCTGAAATTTGATTCTGTTTTCACACAAAGCGGAAGTACCCTGCACGGTACGTAAATTAATAGGCTCATTCCATTTCGTCACCCATGTCCACTAAATTTCAGCCGTAAAAGCTCACGCGACTGAGTTATAATTAGGCGACACGACACGAGGGTGTGCCAACCACTCAAGTATCAGCTCTTGAAATTATTTCCGCATGAGCCGCCGCGCTATATAAACAGCCGGTTCATTTAAAGCATTGCCAAATCACAACACTGCGCAAGCAAAACCTGCTTCCCTGTGTACTAGAAAGAACACAATTTTGCTTCTCTGTAACCCTTACCCCATCTTATCTGTAGCGTCTTACGCATCACTTGACCCCCCTCACCCCTAACCGGCCCCTAAAGCCCGTCAGATATGACAGAATAACTCCTCTTTTTATTCCCACCTGAAACTTTCGTCGCCTAGATACGGGAGAAGTTAATGGTGGTAACGACGTTTTTCTTTCCCGACCACAGCATCGGGTTAGTAAAGGCTCGGCAGAGTGCAACAGTAAAACTGTCAGGTATCCTTGCATGTAGTCATGGTGCCCCGACTCCTGTGATCGAGGATGTGACTTCCCCGATCACTCATGGATTACCCGAACTACCTTGCATGGTGTTGTGTATAAGCTGGTTGGTTAGCTGGGTTTAAAGGGTTTAATGCAACCATTTTTTTTAATGCTAACAGGTCGTTCGGAACTGTTTTCCTGGCATTTATCATCACACCAGTGACAGCGTCTATAATGCTGGCACTGAGCCAACAAAAGATGAAGAGTGGGTTCGAGTCCAGGTCGAGCTTGTGATATGTGATACCGGTTTTTCCTGGCTACCGGGCTGCTCATCGGAGGTTTCTCTCCGGGTTATCTGGCTTTCCTCCCCCCAGCAAAACTGAAAAATATGATAGGTGTTGGGTGGCGCTGCACCGCGGCGACGCGCTTCCCGCTCGGGAAAACAGCCCGAATTTCCCGAAAGGGATGATAAAGTGGTAAAAAAATTAAACCATGCATGAAAAAAAAACGACCTCTGTGTATCCTGATGAACAGTAGAAATTGTATGAGATCAGCTTTGAACATCACGTGTCCCTTCATAGTAAAACACATTGCAAACACCACAAAAAGTCCACGGACTCTCACGGCAGCAAATGCAAACACCATAGTCACGTTCTGTTGAAAGGAGGAAGCTGCTTCCAAAGAACTGCGACTGTGTTGAAGGATTGTATCAAAGGACAGACTGCGGAGTACGGAGCCCGGCATACAAGGGAGGACTTTCCAAACATGGCGACCGACTTGAATGGAGAAGGGCGGATGAGTAATTTGCAAGTAAGCGGCAAAAAATGGCACAAAGGGAGACTGCTTCTGGTTCAGTGGAAATATGACTGGTATGCGTACTGCAAACAAATATCTTGATCTGAGCTGCTGACGTTTCAATGGAGTAAAATGATTTTTTTTAAAAACGATTTTTCAAAACCTAAATTCATGTGAGTTTTAGTGTACGTTATCTATAGTGTCAGACTGGGAGATAAGCTGGGGGGAAGGGGGTTGGGGGGAAGGGGGTTGGGGGGGTGCACAGATGTTGTCAGTAGCCCTATCCATCCCCCCAAAACGGTGTAAAAACAAACAAAAACAAGCGAGCAGCCCCTGTTTGACACAGCCGCGGAACTGATGGATGGACTGAAGCAGACAGCTGAAATAGCCTCGATCAAGACTTCAAAAGCAAGGGTAGAGGTTGGTGCATTTAGTCAAACACACACTAAGATAAAGGTGCGCTGATGGTTTGAACCCTGTTTTTCATTTCGGGTGGCAGAACTGAAAGGGGGGAGGTAGCCACCACACGTCTTGGACGGGAAGTGCGGATGGGGGGGGTGGTGGGGTGATCTCTTGTCTGATTCACGCATGCTGCTATGTGGCGTCTCGTGCCAAAATCTGAATGAGGAGGCGAAGAAAGACGAGAGATCATAGATTCCACTAGGATGGACCTGGCTATGAAAAGGAAAGGTTAGAGACTAAGAGCAGTTGAGGAGAACCTACGTTCGTGGGGATTTCGGGGGATTTCCCCTCTCAAACACCGTATACTGTTTGGTACAAGGTACAAAAACATTCTGAACATACCTGCCTTAAGCAACACACCAATACTTTAGTGAGTTTTGTTGTTGTGGTTGTTGTTGTGGTTGTTAATGCTGAGGTTTTTGTTGTCAGTTAGCACACCAATACTTTTGTTGTTGTTGTTGTTGTTGTCAGTTGTTCGTCAGTTTGTTTGTCAGTTGGGGAGCCGGTGACCGAATGGTAGAGCACGGTTGGACTTCTAATCAGTGCTCGCCGGGGTCGTGAGTTCGTATCCTGGCTGGGGCCAAATATTTGTGCTGGCTTTTTCATCGTTGCCCTGTCTTTGATTATGATGTCAGTCACCCGTATGTGGTGGAAAAGGACGTTAAATCCCCAAACACCCATCCACCCACCCGGCTTGGTTGTCAGTTATTTTATGCTTTATGTCTGATAACGATTTCAGTGACTACTTCAACTTACACTGACCTAACACTTCAGTTGAAAACTTGAATCGGTAAGCTCATGAAGCACTTTAAAAACTATTGTACACTCTGTTGTCCTCATAATATTGATGAATTTGTGTCAGAATATATTCACTACAATGTTAATATAGTTAGAGGTAATAGAGTGGTTTATGTAAAAGGAATGGATTGATGCGGGTGTTTTTAAAATCAGTCATTTACTGGATGCTGATGGAAATTTTTTGTCGTTTAATGACATTAACAAGAAATATCCTGTGATTACTAGCACAAAAATCGGTAGGCTGCTTTAAAGAGTTTAGTCAACAATGCAGGCTAGACAAAACTGAGTGAGGGTGAGTGAAGATCCGTTCTACCAGTACTGACACCGTAGGAGGTAGAGATTCCAAAGAGTGGAAAGAGATACAGGTGTGTGGAGGAAAAACATGGGAGGGGCGAGACTGACTGGCACGCCAGCCAAGGTCGCAGACTTAGGATGGACGCAGAAAACAGACAGTGATTCCACCGAAGATACAACAAGTGTTGAAACAGGAAAGCTATTGTGGACGAGGGGAGCAAAACGCCAGCAAACCAGCACTGACGCTCGCTACACTGGCGTCAGACAGGGAACTAGAGATTTCCGCCGGAATAATGGCGAAAACTGATACGCTGGCACCTCCCACTGGACTACTGACAAGTCAAAACAGTTCTTATCGGAGGCCACGCGCCAGCAGACGATTTCAAAACATTTTGTTCCCAAGCAGATAATCTCTAGAAGAAAAAATTGAGTCCACATGTGAAGTTATTTTCTGTGTGGGCTGATTTAGTTTCCTTTTCAGGAGAGTTCCGGGAAGGGGGGGGGGGGACTACCCACTGGCGGTGGCAGCGACCACACACAATGGTTTTCTGTCGACAAAAACTGGATGTTGTGAGAGGTTCTGTTTCCTGAGGCCCCGAGTGAAATCCTCAAACACTTGTCACAACGTTGAAGACTTATTTACTTTCAAACGGAACGCGCATGCATGTGCGCAAAAACATTCAAAGCTCAGTTGTTGACAGACTCCTGGGGTTACCGTGTCAGTCGTGACCTTGTGACCGGTTTACAATAATAAGCAAACACACTAAGGGTCAGATGCAAAGGTCACGTTCATCATCACCATGAGAGCCGATCTACCACACACGTTTAACTTAACTTCCCTACAAAGCTGCCACCGTAGAGAATAAGATCCAGGAATGAACTGATTTCTGTCCGGCTTGAGTCGGAACTTAAAAGCATACATTTGTATGTAGTCGCCTTTCTTGCTGTCGTTGTGGTCGGCGTCGTTGTTGCCGTAATTGTTGGTGATGGTGGTTGGTGACGGGTGTGGTGATGGCGGTGGGGGTTCTGCTGCAGCTGGTACTTATTACATGTAATACTCTTTCGCCGCCAAATTTCTAAATGAACAGCACTTGCCAGCGCCAAGTCTCTTTTCAACTGCGAGAACTGCTGGGTAATGGGTCTCTTTAAATGCTTAGAACGTTTTCAAGATTGTATGGTCGAGGCGGGGTGAAGGGTAGGGTCAGTGTTGTGGATTGCCTGACAGTGGTTAGATATGCGTGTCCAAACCCTAGACCCCGTGAAATACGGTCCCCTTGACATGACCTTTCAAAGTCGACAAACGTCGCCTGTGGCGGCCGACCAGCATGTCGACGTAAGTCGCTTATGGCGGCGAAAGAGTCATTACCACTCACAGCCAAAGGGACATTGTGGGTGGGCTAGTAATACGTACGTGCCAAGCCTCTCGAGCCTCTCTATTAAGCAGATCACACCAAGAATGTGTCATGAGTAGTCTTCAAATTCTTCGCCGCTGAACTTCTGACATGTTTTAAATGTAATATACAAAAACAACATGTGACCCCAATTATATCCCTTTGTTTCCAACACATGGCGTCCGTACCACCGCTGGGAAGACGGCAACAGGCGCACGTTATGTACAAACTTTTATTCCTAGGCAGTCGACCGGCTGTGCGGAGTCCGGGCAGTACGCTGCGTGCGCCTATCGAACGTATGACGCGAGGTGGTGAACGATGACAGATGAGCACGAGATAAATGACAGTTATGAAGTGTATGCGGTTGTACTCATGACATAGAACATGATTCTTTTTTGTGAAAACGACATGGCCCTGACAAGAACATCTGCCGCCAACTACTGAACTGCTCTTTGTTTCCACGTCATTCTCTCCAGTGATTAAATATGGTACACTCCCCCCCCCCCACCTCCCCTCGCAGGGTATCAGTGTAACACTACACATTTCGTATCGCGCACGAGTATCGCACGTTTTTGACTCTTGGCCCTGTATGCGACAATCAGGCAAGATTAACGGTTCCTTAACGAACCGGCCCCCGTAGTGTAGTGGTTGGCACTTCGGACCATGGACCGGGAGACCCGGGTTCGAGTCCCAGCCGAGGCAAGCGGGATTTTTCCTACCTAGGTCGGCTCCTACCCAGAGCGGGTGTGCCATGGGCCCAATGGGGAGGTTGTTGCCACACAGCCGAGATTCACCCACTTCACGGGTGCGACTTTGGGGGAGCTTCCCTTGGTATGACACGTCTTATGATGTGGATGATTACACGGCCGGCACCGCAGCTGCCGTAGTTCCCGGGCCTGGTTAATGCCGGGATATTTATGACTGGAAGCGTGGAATGCGGCCCTGTCCCGCAGTCCCAAACCATACAGACCTCCATAGCATCATCTTACCATCATCCTCATCTCCATCATCATGCATAATAAAAATTGCCCCAGCTTCCGAGCCCTCCGTGGATTCCACCCATTACCAGGGAGGAATACCATTGGAGCCGGCAAAGAGTTGTGGCAGCAAAAAAACAAAACAAAAAAAAAACGGTTCCTTCACGACTCTTACTGCAGCAAACACGAGTATAATTCAAGTGCAACACTCCCACTACGTCATATGATATATCATATATTAAGTATGATATATTTAGTGGGGCCACCGGTGCACAGCCCCAAGCCTGCTTGGTAGGAATTGAGTTAGTTAATAATCAGTTGTGGTAAAGGTTAAGTTAAATCCGAATTTCATTGGCCCTCACGCTGATTAGTCAAGTTGTTTGTGATTTTAGCTCTGGTGACAGGAAATGCTGTCCAGCAACTGGCTTTGTTGGACACTTGCATTTAACCTTCATTGACCAAAAAAAAATATTGTCATGAGCCACTGAGATTTAAAAAAAATCACAAAAACTCTATCTTCTTACGAGAGGACGGTCTAACCTAACTTACACCCAGGGCACTTTGTCATGTCAAGACGACCGTTTAGTTAATACACACTTTATCTGGTGTTATCATAAAGTAATATTTCTGCAGTTCTGACCTCAGCAAACCAGTACTAGTGGGATGGGTGGGTGTTTGAGAGTGTAACGTCCTTTTCCACCACGTATGGGTGATGATTATCAAAGACGGGGCAACGAGAAACAATGGAGAGCACAAATATCTGGCGCCAACTGAGATTCGAACTCACGACCCGAGCATTGAAGGTCCAACGCTCTAACCATCCGACTACCCCTAGCCACAGTTAAGTAAACGCAATAATGAATTCTTTGTCAGAAGTCAAGTAGCCAGTTGCGTCTCTTCACCCAGGAGCTGTGTATAGGTACGCAGCATTCAAGTGCACCACTCAAATGATTCTCGTGGTGTTGTCTGAGGGTCAATTAGCACAGCATGGAAGATCGTCTGACAATGAGCTACATGGGTCACGATACAATCAGATGCGGGATATAGGTCAGGTCACAGGACAAACTTGAGATGAACCGGATCGTACTAGGGTAAAGAGCTCAGCATCATCACTGACTGCATCTTTCCTGATATTCTCAATCTCAGCTTCTCTAGCGAACTGTGGGTGTATTCAGTGCATACTCGGCTTAGTGACGTCCATAATTATTATCATGATTTCAATTTCATTTGCACTGGACCCAAATTTTTCACACACAAAAAGTTTTGTTTTCAATAGTCTTTGCAACTTTCCCCGTACTGTTTAGTTTTGTAATTCAACCTGTCAGTTTCATTCGTCATGAAAATCGACAAATAAAAGACGATCTTAGACCCAGCTATGTTACATTGTATACGTCCAACGGCATCACACGAACTGAAGAAACTTGTCAGGATCAATTGTTCCAGCTGCATAGTTATCTCGAGCAGCTAAATGATTTCCATTTGATTTTACACTGGACCCAAATTTTTCAATAAAAAAGTTTTGTTTCTTTTTCTTAAATCTGTTTACTCGAGGGTGGGTGGGTGGGTGTTTGGGGGTTTAACGTCCTTTTCCACCATATACGAGCAATATCAAAGACGGGGCTACGATGAAAAAGCCAGCACAAGTATTTGGCCCAAGCCGCGATACGAACTGACGACCCGAGCATTAGAAGTCCAACGCTCTACCATTCGGCCACCCCGGCCTGTTTACTCGAAAACTTCAAATTTTCTTTACGTTTCAGCTGTGTCAAGCTTCATTCTGACAAGCTTTGAAGATTACCGCGATATGGAGTCAACTCCGATTTCAGCCTCGTAATATATAAACAAACACCACAGGAAACGGGCATGTCAAACTGGCGACAAACATACAACGGGTTTCTCAGTGAACGTACTGAAAGACCTGATGTGAAATTTCTCCAGTCTGTGCATGTGAACGCGAGGGACGAGCACGAGACAGATGCCGTAAGGGAATCCTGCCAAAAACAAAAAGAGAACACTCCATGTTGCTTCGGGAAAACGTCTGGTATTGCAATCAAACACCCCAGTTGTTAGAGATAGCGAAATCCAGCCTCCCTTGACGTTATAGACTTGTCTCATGCAGCGTTTCTTTTCGGTTTTTGTCGTCCTGGTCTTACATCCTGCTGTTTTTTCTGTTTCACGGTCGACATTTTGTTCTTTCTACGTATTCAGGCTTTGCTTTCACTTTATTTCTCTTCCTTCTTGAAACGACAAACCAGCATATTTTTACCTTGGAGTGAAGAGTGCATGTTATTTGACTTTTACCCTACACCGTGAAGCCTGTCGTCACACACACGTAAAGCCTGTCGTCACACACACGTAAAGCCTGTCGTCACACACACGTAAAGCCTGTCGTCACACACACGTAAAGCCTGTCGTCACACACACGTAAAGCCTGTCGTCACACACACGTAAAGCCTGTCGTCACACACACGTAAAGCCTGTCGTCACACACACGTAAAGCCTGTCGTCACACACACTTACAGAAACTTCCCCGTCTTTCTGTAAGCGAATCAGTCAACCACAACGACAAAAACCCGGCGTGCAAACTCGTGACTCCTGGTCGACAGTCTCTGGTATGACAGTAGTATTTGTCCATGTAGAGTAGCAACGGCAAGTTTTAAAATTGGCATGAATATGCCTGTAACTTTTACCTTTGTAAAATAAAGGTTCTCTCTCTCTCTCTCTCTCTCTCTCTCTCTCTCTCTCTCTCTCTCTCTCTCTCTCTCTCATTCACACACACACACACACACACACACACACACACACACACACACACACACACACACACACACACACAAGCACGACTCTCATTTCAAGCAATAACCGTTTCAATAACAATAAAGACAGAGTTTCGGCAGTTACGTGTCATATCTTCGGCTCCACCCAGCAAAACGATTATGTCGATATTAATGCCACAAGGTCTGTATATTACTCTGAAAGAGAGAGGGGGGGGGGCAGGAGGAGGGCGTTTAATGTCTTCAAAAAAGGTGGCCGCCCAGGATAGATAACTCACAAAAACAAACCATCGTTCACAGAGTTATCGGAGCGCTTTTTACATCCAGCAGCCCTGTGCTCTTTCGCCAGACGGCGCGAGACACCGGGAATCGGGGTTGTAGCGCGTTCACGGCCATTCGCTTCCAGCCGCCTGACACATCAAGAGAACCACATACAGGGCCACCTTTCTTCGGGTCTGCTGATAACATGCAAGTTTATCGCCAGCCATATTTTCGCCGCTATTTTCCACGACAAATTTCCCTTAGTTTCTGGTTAATCGTTTAGAGAGCATTTACGCCTTAAAAAGAAAGAGACCGGATTTTGTTTCTGTACGTCGGTTGATAGGGAAACCCTGCAGGCTGAGGTTTTCCGTGTCGGCACATGGAAACGAAACTAGCTGACAAAGAAAGGGGTTTTTCTTTGCAACTTTGTCCGTACTGTTTCTATTTGTATCGTTTGCCTGTCAGTTTCATTCGTTATTAAAGGCGACAAATAAAAGACGATCTCAGACCCCAGCTATGGTATATAACATGCGTCTAACGGCCTCAGACGAACTGAAGAAACTTGTCAAAACCAATTGTTCCAACTGCATAGATACGTGGATAACCATTCCAGCTATGCTCTCCAGCCGAGCAATTAGACAGACAGAAGACAAAACAGATCATGATTATGATCAACGGAAGGTCTCGGCAAGGATGAACTTTCCACTACACGAGAGTTTACAGACACTCACACGTGTCACCGAAGTTGTTGGTTCCTTTGTCAGTACTTCTCCAGTCCACTACAGAACAAGATATCCACTTCCTGCGAAAACTGAACATGGCCACAACATGTTGTTGTTTAGTCTGCTTGTTTGGGCTTAGTTTTGGTTGCTGTTTTTTTGTTGTTGTTGTTGGTTGGTTTGTTTGTTTGTTGTTTTGGTTGTTGTGTTTTTTTTTGTGTGTGTGTGTTTTTTGGGTTTTTTTTTTTTTTTTTTTTGGGGGGGGGGTGTTATTTGTTTTTTCTTTGTTTGTTTTGCTACTGTTGTTCTGAGGGACTGTTGCAACAACGGTATTATCCATTCTGTTCACAGAACAGAGAACACAGGGAAATCAGCGGCTTGGCTTATCACATTCTTTTACTTTGCGGAAGACAAGGTCACACGTTTTCTTTACGACAGTACTGTCATTTGAAATGGACGATACTATAGCACAAACAGGCGTATAAACTGGTATCATCATCGGTGATGATACAACTGGCGACTCAGCTTAAAAAAAAACAAAACAAAAAAAAACGTACGACTCTTAACAGCGTATCATGACCTCTTGAAATCGGAAGTAAAAGGCATAAAGCAAAGCCTGGGCAGATATGACGGATGGCCTGTCAGCTGTTGTAAACTGTAGACATGCATGTCTGATTTGACGTCTCATGATATATTACAGGTAATGGGGGACGGACGCCATACCAGTTTCAACTCGTGCTCACCTGATCAGGTCTGAACTTCAGTCCATGTTGTTGTTGTTGTTGTTGTTGTTGTTGTTTTAAAGGCTAGAGAACCAAACAAAGAGGCCGTTTACAACTACAATCAGGGTTCAACCCGAGTTTTGCCTCGGCTCGGGTTGGACTCGGTCAATAGCGATTACTTTCTCTTGCAGTCTAACCCTGCCAATGACGTAGGAAAAGTTACGTCATGCCTCCATCCACCTTTCGGGCGATATTCATTAGACCAAAATACTGTATCAAGTTCATCAGTGAAAAGATCATGATCTTTGATTCGACGTTGTGGCGGTGTGAACTTCAAACAGGGGACACGACCGTTCTATAATCTGCATCAAAGTGTGTCAGCTTGGCTGAATTAAATTATGAATCAGGTGTTACAGCCGATTAACATCGCTGCACACTGAATGACAAATCAGTCTTGAATTTAACCATCTGGGCCCGTATGTAAAAGTCGGGGTTAGGGAGTTTAGCCCCGGGTTAGAGTCTAACCTCGAACTAAACTAGCTCTAGGGTTAAATTTTCTGTTGTTTTTTTGTTTTAAATCAGGAAGCGGGCCCATTCCAGCAAGGTGCCTATGCCGTTATAAAAGGATTTTTGTCTCAGTTTCTCTCCTCGCTTCCTTTTTAATTCAATTTTGTTTTGGGGCTTCTTTTGTGCTAGTCTGGGTTAGGCCCGTAGCCGTGGGTTACATTAACCTCGAGTTCTACATACGGGCCCAGGAGATCAGTTTTGACGTGTACACGCATGAGTCAGCTTGAGTGACCGCACATCGCCTGCAGCCGTTCCGTCAGCGGTATACCTGCCGACGTCTTAAGGTCATGGCGACCGTTATTTTAATATACATGTAGTTGCGAACCTCTTAAAACCTCTATGTTCGTAACGTCACGAACATAGTAACCTTGTGCATTTGGGATGGGGGTGGGGGGGGGAGAGAGAGAGAGCTGGGGTTTTTTTGTTAAACAGTTTTAGAGTTTGACATTATGTATGATTACTTGTTTTAGATTGTCCTGAAGTTTGTGTTGACCTCACGTTTAACCCTATTTTATTGTTTTTATGTTTTTATACCAAGATCTTTAATGACTGTATTTTATCTTATCTGTGACAGAGCATCAAGTGAGTCCAAAGAAGATTTTCTGTTTTTAGAGTCTCTCTTAAACAGACAATAAAGTATTTTGAATTTGAATTTGAACTGAGGTGGAAAACTGCCGCTTTCGAAGTTCTGACGTCGTTTGCCAAATAGAAGGATGTTTCATTTGTCCACCGCGACCGTTTTCGTGACTTTGTGGCTTCTAATATTTGAGAAATACGACTTTAAGTCTACGGTCCATTCCTGAACAGACTGGGAGTAGACAAAGCTTCTAAAAATAGCCACTTTTTTTTTTCTTTTGCGTGTGTGTGTGTATGTATGTGTGCTCCTTGTGTCTGTCTTGTGTATGGGTGTTGTGGGGGGGGGGGAGGGGGGAATCAGTGTAGGTAATGTATGTGCGATGATTGTACTGTTGGAAGATGTATGTGTATAAATGTAGAGGTTGGTTGAGAGATGTTCTTAAAAAGGCATAAGGGTTCGTTGTTGGTTTTCTTCTTCTAACCTTTTTGAAAGATGTAGTTGTATCAATGTATGTATGTTTGTTCGATTTGATGTCTATGTAAATAAAAAAATAAATTTAACAAAAATAAATAAAAAAGTCACCAATCAACGCCGACTGGCTAGTCCTCAGCCCGCAACCAAAGAACGTCGTCTGCTATATTGTGACCCATGTGACTGATTCTCATGCCGAGTCAGTGCATCCCTTGTAAACTGAGTTTTCCACGCGATACTGTATGCCTGTCAGACATATTGAGACTTTCAAGATGACGCACGCGACACCTAAAGATCCGAAAGCTTTCCGAGAGTGGGTGGGTGTTTGGGGGTTTAACGTCCTTTTCCACCACATAGGCTAAAGCTTTCCGAAGTGTGAAACAATTTTACAGAGTCGACCGTGCAAGCACAGTCAACTCTGTCACAGTTGCAGAGTTTTCAGCGCTTCGGGGAGCCTTATAAAACCAGAGCACGAGTTTGCCGTGACTTTATTTGGCTTTTGGTCAGTGAGCGAGACACATCGCTACAGCGTCTAGCGGATGTTGAGTGCTGCACGATCTTTCTCGCTCAGTGTCAAAACGCAAACTGAGCTGTGGAATCATAGGCTGCCCTTGGCTTTTATTGGGGTTTCAGGGACGCTGAAACTCTGCAACTGTGACAGAGTTGACTGTGCTTGCACGGTCGACTCTGTAAATTTTTTTGACACTTCGGAACGCTTTTTGTTGGGAGCTTAGATCTTTAATCCTGCACAAAACTGCCTGCACATCATAGCTTCTAAGCTGAAGTTAGGAACTGTTTATGTCATTAAACTGACAAACATCTTCCAGCTCAGTGACGTTCATATCGACACGGAGGCTGTGCGGACGGAACGGAGGACAAAAAAAAAATGCCAAGTTCACAGAGTCCAAAAACTCGCTTCAAACTTTTTTTTGCGTTGGTGTGTAAACATTCCCCAGCACGTGAAATCTCTGTACGTGAGATGCCGACAAACAGTTACTGTAACACCGGCCGCCGCTACAAAAAAAAGGACTTGAGCAAACAGTTTGGATGAGGTGATCACTTGACAACGTGTTAAGCAGGGTAAAGGTTTAGAGAGAGGTTTGAGTAAGCTGGGCTTGACTGCTGAAAGTCAGAAAACAAGAGGCGTTGATTACCAAAGGGGGGGGGGAGGGAGCTTTTAGGAAGCCACAAAGACTAATTCGCGGCTAAGTGCGCCTGCACTACGCGAAAAAGAATGTAACGTTGGACAGTTGATGGAAACTGGTCAACGGGAGCAGTATAAACCTAGGACATGCGCGAGACGCTGCACCTTCATGATGAGGGGGGTGGGAGGAGTGCGGAAGGGGGTGTACAAAAAAGTTATAAAAAAGAGTCAGTAACCCACTTGGAATACTGGAGACAGACAAGGCAAACCAACGTCTCACGAGAAAGGCCTGTTGTCCCTGAAGAAGCCCTCACGGCGAAACTGACTTTTGTTTTCCTTGATAATTTCTTTCCTGAAAGTTTCAGTATGAACAGTGACTGCCAGATGTTTTGAACATCAACGGACTAATGTTATCTCTTCGACGACGGAGAAAATAGGAAATCGTGTGTCAGAAATTGCGCTCCGTCGTCAAAGAGTTAAGGGGTGAGCGGTGGTCTAATAGGTAGCGCGTCGGACTTAGCCGCTGCGCTACTAAACGACCGTCACCGCTGCCACGGCGATGAAACGTGGGTTAGAGCCTATGTGAAGCTTGTGATACTGATGTGATACCGGTTTTTCCTGGATATCGGAGGGGAGTGGGAGGTGTTCTCTGCGGGTAACCCGGCTTTCCACCCAGCAAAATTGAAAAAGAGGATAGGTATTGGGTGGCGCTGCACCGCGGCGACGCGCTTCCCCGGGGAAAGCATCTCGAATTTATCGAAAGGGGCAATAAAGTAGTAAAACAAAATTAAAAGAGGACTGAAAAGAATGTAACTTGAAACTAGTTGCCGGGAGAAAAAGTATGAAAAAAAAAAACTGTGTTGTTCAGTTCTATTTCTCGTCAATCAGAAATTTGGGCAGAGTAGTTTTCCTGTAACGAGATATCCTGACATTCAAAACGCACACACATTCCAATAAATTAGGAAGGATATTGTCAGGTGCGCTGCGCGGCATCAGCAAGTTGCACTTGGCACTGATAGAAACCACACAATGACACAGTCACCATGTACACATACCACTAACCAGTCACTTCCGTTCTCAGCACGAACTGACTCCGTTTGTTCCACGCAGCCTGCATGGTTTGTGGAAAAAAATGCGGGTTTTGTTTTTTGTTTTTGCAGACATGTGCAGCTCTCGGGGGGGGGGGGGGGGGGGGCTACATGACTGAGGCATGACAGTGAGCTTTACTTCACTCTACTTTCACACGTCCAGGCCAGTGGAGAGAGAGGGAGAGAGAGAGACGGGGGTGTCTATGTCTTTTCCTTGTGTGAACAACAGCCTATACAAGATAGCAATCCACTCCCAGAAAAGTAGCTAATGCGTAAATCTCGCATTACTTTACAGCACTGGCGGCCATTTACAGACCGGAAACAGCACACACACACACACACACACACACACACACACACACACACACACACACACACACACACACACACCGACGCCCAAAACACCAGTGCGACGTACATCAATGAATGTTTGAAGATTAGACAGTGAAGTAAATTTCTCGTATGGTTAGACATGATTGCTAAACTGAGATGTCTAAGCACCTGTTTCATTGTGAAATATCTTGCTGCACGTAAGTATCGTTTCCTGCTTGCAGTGATGTCACTATCTACTCAGTACACCCACTTTGTTTTGTGTGTGTCTATCTCATTGTTCATATGGGCCGAATGGCCTGCAAATCCTGAATAAACATGATTATTATTATTGGTAAACTCGGCAACGCCCAATCTCCAGTGCAACGTCATTTGCACGCGAGTTGAACAAGTGTGACAAGCTATACTTGAGGTTTTCCACGCGTCCAGTCAGACAGTCAAACGATGATGTTTCCGTTACCACTAAAATCTCAGACTGACTGTCGCCTTAACACTCACGTCAACAGTGATTTGTTGTTGTTATTGCTATTGCTCTGTCACACGTACGTGTGTGTGTGTGTGTGTGTGTGTGTGTGTGTGTGTGTGTGTGTGTGTGTGTGTGTGTGTGTGTGTGTGTGTGTGTGTCTCTCTCTCTCTCTCTCTCTCTCTCCGTTTTGACCTGATGGACGATTTTCTCTATGATTTTGTTTCTTGTAGTTTAGTGCATAATTTTCTGTGTTGAACTTTTTCTTCTTTTTCTTCTTCTTTTTTCTTTTATATTTTGCTCCCTTTTTTCCTTAGTAGATAGTCTCTGTAGTATTAGCAACGGAAAGTTTGCAAACTGGCGAATTTCTGTCAAAACCTTTACCGTTGATAAATAAAGTTCCATCATCATCATCATCATCATCATCATCATCTCTCTCGGGGAGTCGGGATGGCCGAATGGTAGAGCGTTGGACTCCCAATGCTCGGGTCGTGAGTTCGAATGCCGGCTGGGGCCATATATTGTGCTGGCCTTTTTCTCGTTGCCCCGTCTTTGATATCACCCTTACGTGGTGGAAAAGGACGTTAAACTCACAAACACCCACCCCACCCTACCCTCTGTGTGTGTGTGTGTGTGTGTGTGTGTGTGTGTGTGTGTGTGTGTGTGTGTGTGTGTGTAGCCATATAGCGCAGACTGTACCCAACCCGCCCCCAATACATTAGCCAACCAGAAAAAAACAGATCAGTGATCACGTGTCATTCATACAGAACCTGACCACAGTGCTAGCAGAGAAAACCCGAAACGCATCATCAGCTAATAGCCCCCGGCTACAGTCATGACTGTATTGGGCTTGTGATATCCACACCATACACGCAGCAAAAACCCAGCCCATAATCACAGCCATGTACCAGATTCCACTACACTAATGAAAGCAATTATGACTGGCTGCCGCCTTGACTGCAGCGCCACCCATCTGCTGAAATTCTGCACCGAAATTACGTGCTGCTTGAGTGCCGTGGAAGGAACACAAATATACACTTCGTTTGCGCAGCGCAAAGCATACCTCTGAAACTGGTCGCCCGCGAGGGCCTGTACGCTATGTCCAAAAAAAAAAAAAAAAAATGTTTACGGCTAAGAACTTCTCCAGAGGTTACACCCAAACTACAGTTTTCGCTATACCAGAGTGTTTTTGCTAAGGTTTTGCTGATGTACCTAACCAGAGTTGCTGCTAAGTTGCTTTTGCTCGTATTTGTGGCTGTGTTTTTGTGTCTGGGTTGATTACCCCGATGTTTGTTCACAAGCTCACTGTGGTTCTGTGTACCATGCCTCTGTTCTTCAAGTTCAAGATTAGTCAACTACCGACTGATATAGCATAAATTTTTATAGCATAAACATAACTTTACTGCCATTCGTATGTATAAACATTAGGAACTGTGGTTTAAAAGAGCTGCTTTGCAATCACACATACATACATGCTGTTACTTGCTCACTGATTGATTGATTGACTGACTGACTGACTGACTGACTGACTTCACACGTGGTCGAATGATTAGTGTGCTCGGGTGAGTCACCGGGCAACACAATGAATAGCGGTGTCACTCAGTGACGTCATTGCGAATCTGACACATTACGGCAACTGTTTACTGACTTTCTCTGAAAATCTTCACGGGCCGAGGTGTCTGGTGATGTGCTATCAATTTCCCTAGTTTGTCAGAACCTTGCACCCAGGGCTTTTAACGACTGCAAAAACTAAAAGGGGACATCATCCACTCGACGTGATCCTGCATTAACCTCTAACCCAGTGAGACTGTACGCGATTCTGGAAGCCAGTGAGCACGCACGTAGCAGTGACAGAAGCACGCGTCAGTTCACCACACAACAATCTGATACGTATGAGTCATCAGCATGGGGACCAGACCGTGCCGGCATCACTGTGACCTGTCCTCATACTTCACAAAAGGAGCGTTTTCCCATTGGATCGAAGCCAGCCAATCTCGCGGCAACAATGAAGAGCAACCATAGAGCAGTCTACACGCAACTGGCCAAACAGCAATCCAAGACGCCGGGAGATCGTACCAAACGCCAGGCAACGCCAGATCTGACGCCAGCATGAGACGCCATCTACGCCGTTTTGTCTGGAATATCGCCGCTGTCACTGACAGAAAGAGCCGATAAAAAATTTCGAATAGAGACAAATCTGGCGTTTGTAGAGGAGGAACTGATAGGTACAGCCTCCAGCAAAGACGTTGGAAATGTCAAGAAAATTGGCCTGGATTTATCGTCTCGCCAGAGACCTTTTGGCAAGAATCAGCAAGTAAAATGGAAACAGGCGTCAGATAAAGACAAGCTGTATTGGCTCTTGTGCAATCATTTCGGTCTGCTCCGGTCACTCTGTAAAGTCTGTTGGGGGAATATGCGACATGAGACATACGCGACGCCCGAAATCAACTGACAGAAGATCTAGTCCATGGCTGCCTCAGTGTGATAAGAGCTAGAGCAGCCCGGCTGGGACGTACCGGGATGGACTCACGGAAGGAAGTAGCGCGAACGTAACATGATATGGTAGAAGAGAGGAAGCTGGTGTTGTACGTGTTGGATAAAGAACACTCGGGCGTCAGGCTATAGCAAATTACTGCCCAATTAGATTTTTCTGACGAAAAGAAAATGCTTACAAGTTGAGCCCCCACCCCACCCCCGCCCCCCTCTCTCTCTCTCTCTCTCTCTCTCTCTCTCTATACTGATATATATATATATATATATATATATATATATATATATATATATGTATGGAAGCCGGGATAGCCGAATGGTAGAGCGTTGGGCTTTCAATGGTCGGGTCTTGAGTTCGAATCCGTGCGTGAGCCAAATATTTGTGCTGGCCCTTTTCTCGTTGTCCCGTCTTTGATATCACCAACACGTGGTGGAAAAGGACGTTAAACTCCCAAACTCTCTCTCTCTCTCTCTCTCTCTCTCTCTCGTAATTTATTTGTGATCTGCCCTCGCAAGGTCGCTACAAATGACCGTTTACTGAGCACATCATGTTTTTCTTGTTAATGCTCAAAATGTTTCTTTGTATCTCCGCTACACGCAACGAAAGAAATCTGTTTAAACCTGGCTATAACTAGCTAACTACTGCCCAATCAGACGTTTTAAACTGACGGATGTGTATTTTGTTCATTCCATACTTCGACACATATTACTGCTTAAAGTAGCGCTTAGCGGCAGCAGGCTTTCACTGCTTCGTCCCCCAGACATGCGGCGCCATGAGCATTTTCAGTAAAGATGGATATGTGCGCCGAGGAGAAGTCTACCATACCATACCATACCATACCATACCATACATATTATGCACCGAACTGACCAGTAGTATGTTAGTACCCTTTCTGTATCATAACCAACAAATTCTAGTGCGCATTGTACAGCCTGCTTGTGTGCGCCTGTTTACGTGAATTACTCACCCGTTACCGTAGGGCGTGTGTCGACCGAGACTTGTTTCTATGGCTGTAATAACAGGTTGTCATTCAAAGGTCGCGATTGTGACATGTTGCTAGCAGTCTAATTACTAGTGCTGCCTGTTGTTAACGTGTGTTCGCGTTGTGTTGTGGTGGTTTCAACACTGATTTCCTCAACACGGTTACACCCAGACTACTACCCAAAACAACTGTACGGACATCTTTAGACTGAAAAGTTCTTCGATTGATTGACTGATTAATTGGTTGATTGATTGACTGATTGATTGATTGATTGATTCTACAACGACAGGTTTTGAGCACAGCTCTGCGCCCGTACTAAACTGTGCTTGATAACAAAAGCCAACGGGAAATGGAATCTGGCATAATATTCATTCAGAAGTAGGGCCCCATGAAAGAGAGAGAGAGAAAGAGAGAGATTTAACTTTTTAGTTCGTTTTTTTTTTTTTTTTTGTTATCTCAACGCCCCGGCCAGTATCAGTCATAATTACGGAAAACATCAGAAGTGGTCGCTGACACGCGAAAGGACAAAGAGACGACGCTTAAGAAAAGACAAAGGAAATTACAACGGAGGGAGGCGAACAATTTGAAGTAACAGCTCTGAGTGTAACCTGGCACAATATGCCTCTTATCCTCTTCCTCGGTCCTAGCTAATGGCTGTGTTCCTGCCGGTGGCCAACTTAACTCGTCTTACCGTTCCGGTAATATCAATATCACCAGAATCAAAATCTTGCCAGTTTTCCAGGGCCCGTGTGTAATAGTCGAGGTTAGGGCTTTTAGCCTTTGGTTAGAGTCTAACCTCGAAAACTAGCTCTAGGGTTAAACTGATTTCTGTTGGTGGTTTTTTTTTTTTGTTGTTGTTGTTGTTGTTGTTTTGTTTTTGTTTTTTTTTAAATCAAGAAGCGGGCCCATTCCACCAAGGTGCCTAAGCCGTTATAGAAGGAATTTTTTCTTCTTTTCTTCGCTCGCTTTTTTTAAAATTAATTTTGCTTTTGGGTTTCTTTTGTCCTAGTCTGGGTTAGGCCCGTGACCGTGGGTTAAATTAACCTCGACTCTTACATACGGGCCCAGCTCTGTACACAACATCCAGCACGCGTCCTTCGTGTTCCAAGGGTTAGAACAAAGACATATGGGCAGCGGTCATTTTCGCACCAAGGACCCACCCTTCGGAACACTTTTCCAAAAACCATAAGGCATATGCATACAGTATAAACGCACTTGTTCTCATCCCAGCAGCGCGGCAGTAATAAGGGATTGACAGAGCTGTTCGGGGGGTTGGGGTGGGTGTTTGAGAGTTTAACGTCCTTTTCCAGCACGTATGGGTGATATCAAGGACGGAGCAACTGACGAGGAAAAAGGCTGGGATTTGAATTCACGACGGACTCACCCGAGCATTGAAAGCCCAATGTTCTACCATTCGCCTTTCCCCGCTCCCCCACAAATAGAGGAACTAGCACCGACTGGCGAAAAACAGATGATACTATAGATGATACACAATTGTATCTATCATCTTTGATAAAACTGCCGATGGCATCCGGCGAGAGAATTCCTTAATCGTGAAACTTAACACTGTTCTGGATTAGTCACGTGACTCATACCAATAGCTTAGTCAAGCTGTACATGTATTTATATTCGGTAAGGACCGACGCCCAGTCTGAGAAAAAGATGTCCACAGTCAACGATAAAAGTTCAAGCAATGTATGAAGTCGACCAAGGCCACGTCAGTGAAACTGGTGTGGCGTGCCCAGCGTGCATACAAAACTGATTTTGCACCAAGAAGTACGGCTTATCTTCAGTGGTAACAGTAACTGACATGCTTATCTCTGTGGCAACACATAAAAAGACAAAAATGGCCTTGGTTCGCCTGTCGCAAACCGAAACCAGAATGAACTGTAAGTACGGACGGACTCAGAGAAAAATAAAAATGCATAGCTTTTGTAGAGCGCTGCTCTCAAAATATACTAGTACTTTGACTGAAGCGCGCGAACACACACACACACACACACACACACACACACACACACACACACACACACACACACACACACACACGGCTACTCATTCCAACCCACTTTCACCATACAACTTGGCAGATGCAGCGGCATCAAGGTACAGACACCACAACATACTTTAAACTACGAAAAAAAAAAAAAAAGAGAAAGAAAACAACACGTGACATATAAAATTAATATCCTTCATCAAAATGGCAGATGCCAGCCAGGCGTAGGTCAAGTTACAGCAGAAGAAAATTAGTTTGGGGGTGTGCTATTGCAGTTTTACTGATTCTAAAGGAGAAAAGTTAGAGAGAAAAATGAAAGAAAGTACATTGAACAGAAGGAAAAAAAATAAACAAACAACAACAAAAACTTACCCAGAAAGGCGACCAAAAGTGCCGCAAGGCCTATCACGTTCAGCATAATGCGGTTCAGTCGACGTGCCAGCAGCGTATCCAGACAGATGTCCTCACTGAGAAGTCCTCAACGCCTTCCGTACGAACAAGCTTAGATCTTGAATTAAATTACAATGAAACACAGGTGCAATATAAACTGTAGCCCAGGACGTAACACAATTTACGACCACTTCTCTCTTCCTCTCTTTACTTCCAAGTAGGAGTTGTGTCAAGCTGAATCATACACCACGCCAAGCGTGGGTCATGCTCTCGCTCAGAGCGCTCGGCTGAATGAGACATCCGACAATATTCACGGGTTTACCGCCCTTCCCAAAAGGCGCAAGCCGCCGAGCGCCTCCCGATTCGCGGCGTTTAATTGGTTGCCAGAGGGCACGCGCGCTTTCCTGGCGCTCTAGCGGCGCTGGCCAAGAGGGACGGCCCGGCCGGGGTGCTCAAGTTAGAATTTCCGAGGGAAGGAAATGTCGCACACAGTTCTGGTGTGGTTTTCGTGGCTGCGGTAACATCACCGGCACCCACTTCAGAACCTGCAGGAGAAAAGTTAGGACTGAACTGTTCACCTGCTTTAAAGGTCTACAATCTCAACAAAAGCCACAAACATCGTGTTTAAAAAAAAAAAGAAGCAAAAAACAAAACTATCTGACTGTGCAAAACGCACAGTCACGTCAACTGTCAGAGTTGCAGAGTTTTCAGCGTCCCTGAAACCCCTATAAAAGCCAAGGGCAGCCTGATTTCACAGCTCAGTTTGTGTTTTGAAATATCGCAGCCTGGTCAGCCGGGACTTTACGGTGGCTAGTCTTCTCGTGCAGCACACAACACCCGTTAGTCACTGCAAACTCGGCGTGCTCTGGTTTTATGAGGGTTCGTCTCCGAAGCGCGGAAAACTCTGCAACTGTGACAGAACTGCCCGCATTATGCACAGTCGCAGAAGTCGCAGTTGTTTGCGGGGTATTGTTGAGTTTGCAGACCTTTAATATTTTTTTCTGAATCGGGCAGGAGTGGTACTACCTCTTTAAATTTTGTCTTCTGTGGTTCCGGCCGGGCTTAGTTGGATCACTCAGTGCCGCCATGCCGTCAGTTCTCAGCCGTCTGGGTGTCTTTCTTCTGTAAGTTCATTGTTGGGATGCGATAAGTCCCACAAAATTGTTTGACAAACTGGTCATGTGATTCTGAAACTTTCTGTCCATCTCCATCTCCCAAGTCAGTTTGGTGCAAGACTAAATTTTGCAGATATTTTTTTAAACTAAAATTCAAGCGGCGGCTATGAACTGTTACACTGTTTTGCCCTGCATGCGGCGTATATAATCATAGCACAATGATGATTGTTAGCATGAAGCACTGTAATCCCAGCGGGCTTTGCACGGAACTATTGACCGGAACTGAGCTGTTCAGTCTTGGGCTACGTACCAGAGATGCAAATTTGGAGGAAAACGCTATAATTATAGTCCTCTTACACATAAGGTTGCAGATGACACCCTACAAATGCTTTAAAATTCACCCCCCCCCCCCAAAAAAAAAAATCACAAAAATCAGGCAGCCATAGACTCATGTGTAGAGTAAATTTCAACAAATTCCAATATTTCGTTTTTTGGCAATGTTGGCAGCGACCACATACCGGCCTCTCATTCCACGGTCGTCTGCTGGCTCCTGTGCCAGCCGCGCATGAATACAAATAGTCCACAAGCCAGGCTCATTTTTCCCTAATTTTACTATTACCTGGCATGAAACTTGTTTACAAAGCCAACAAGAAGCACCAGATTGCCATTGTTTACTCTGCACGCAATTTTTAAAAGCCGGGGGCAAAGATTTTCTACTATATTTAGCGTAGTTCTTACTACATGACCCGGAAGCTATTACTGGTCTGTAACCAGTCTTGGGCGCGGTTCCGAAACGCCTTAGTGCCGGTATGTCGTGTTCTGCTGAGTAAATGATCATCTACTCCCAGTCTCACTTC
The DNA here is from genome assembly GCA_018292915.2 of Batillaria attramentaria. NCBI lineage: Eukaryota > Metazoa > Mollusca > Gastropoda > Batillariidae > Batillaria > Batillaria attramentaria. The sequence goes on along the minus strand of JACVVK020000163.1, from coordinate 723,558 downwards.
ATAAATCTGTCCAGGCCGCTTTAAATCAGTTTCACGTCGCAGCTTTTTCGTAACTTCACCAGTAGTTTGACCTTTGAAACGAATGAATTGTGTGGGCAGCCCGCTCAGTCTTAATGACGTGAAAAACAGGAAAGAGCGGAGAGGAAACGGCCGGCGTTAAGAGACTGTTGAGACTAGCACGGAACCTTGTCATTGCCGGCCGCCGGTTCAGTGTTACTGCGACAGTTCGCCGCCATGTAATATGACGTCACGCCTCGTTAGGTCCGAGGGTAAAAGGTTAGAGATGAATGTGTCCTGATGTTAGGTAAAAGTGCTATATGTAGTGAGCTGTGGCTGGTTTTTACGACTTTCTCGTGACTTTCTTGCCCCCATCATTGGGTGGATGCGGGTGCTTGTGCGAGCTCAGAAGATAGGATGTGTGTGGATGAAGGATCTATACGTAGAGAGAGCTGTTATCTGTGATCTGTATTCTGTGTTAGGCCCGCCCCTCCTTTTTAACTGTTATTCTTAGTGCTTGTTTAACATAGTGTAATGTGAGGCAATGCCAGTGCTTCTTCTCTTTAAATTGTGTTTTAGCCAATGACTGAGTGTGTGAATGTGTATATGTATTTATATGGTATGTTTGTGTATATCAATTGTGTTTTATTATCAAGAGGAGCAAAGCAGATTCTTCTTAATTGTAACTAAGAAGCAATAAATCTATCTTATCTTATCTTATCACTTGAGCAAAGTGACAATACTGACTTCAAGCTGACAACATCAGTTACAGAGCGTTGACCCATGCCTCTTGGGCCGGGACGTGACAACTGACAGAAGCCACTGACAGGATATGTAACAGTTATCTGACGCTAAATTCAGAAACTGCATATCTTAGTTACCTATTTATTATTATGCCTGATTTTTAACTTGGGGTTAAAATCTCTGCAGCGATTCAAAGTCACATATGAAGTGGGTTGCTTACAAAATGTGTTACTGACTTTCCCTGCGGAACAACCACAGACGTATAGATCTATACGTCGATGGGAACAACCTTTTTTTTATAACCAGCAACTGAAATGAGTCGTCCCGTTTTATGGATTGGATAAATGGGATAATTAGGGGCTATAAACGTACTTAAAATGCTAGTTTCTGTGTTTGGCCGGTCGATTGGTGAGTTGGTTGCGGTTGGATGGTGCTTATTGGTCAAGTTCGGTGGTTCAGTTCTTTGTGTATATCAGTGGGAGGTTTGCATGCGTGGGTACGTGCGTGCGTGCGGGTGCGTACATATGTGTGTGTGTGTGTGTGTGTGTGTGTGTGTGTGTGTGTGTGTGTCTCTCTCTCTCTCTCTCTCTCTCTCTCTCTCTCTCTCTCTCTCTCTCTCTCTCTCCTCTGTGTGTGTGTGTGTGTGTGTGTGTGCGTGTGTCTCTCTCTCTCTCTCTCTCTCTCTCTCTCCCCCACACACCTGTGTGTGTGTGTGTGTGTGTGTGTGTGTGTGTGTGTGTGTGTGTGTGTGTGTGTGTGTGTGTGTGTGTGTGTTTGAGCCCTGTCTAGTGAAGAGCCTCAGCTCTATTGTCATTAGTATAATTATTATTATCATCATCATTATTATTATCATTATTATTCAGTATGACTATTACAGACAGTATTTGGTGGAGCTGCACTGATCAAGGCTCCAGGCCCACCAGCCGGTATGGGCAGCTGAATCTAACCTGTTGTTGGTCTGACCTGGCTAAACTTCCATGAACTGAACAAGTAAGTGCCGTCAGATAGTGTACATTTGGTCTCTCTGGTGCCGTTCAAGGTTGCGAAGCTAGCATGTATGGCCGTAACCCACAAGAGCATTGTGCAACAGCCGGAGAACTTGAGGGAACTGTGTCTAAGGGAAGTAACCGCTTTCAAACTAAAACTAACGTACTTATGGAGTCGGGCCGTCGGACTAGAGAGCAGGGGCGTAGGAACCACGGGGGCCCTGGGGGCCCAGGCCCCCGTTCGATGTTTGGAAGGGGGGCCCGAATATCTTTGGGCCCCCCTTGCTTTTGATAAGAGGAGAGGGGGCCCACCACTGGTGGGCCCCCCCCCTGCTCTGCTGTCGCAGGACACAATCCTTGGCAGTCAACACACACACACACACACACACAGACCCCCCCCCCGCCCCCCTTCTTCACCCCGGCCGTATGGCTCACCCGACTTAGTGGGCCCCCCTTCCTCTCAGCATCTTCCTACGCGCCTGACACACACTCTGACGTCGCACATCTGCCCTCGTCAGTCCTCCTTCACCTTCTCACGAATCAAACACATAGCATGCCACCCACTCATACTAATCTACTGTCTACACAAAACAACCCCAAAATCAGCAGCTGCTTTTGCCTAGGCCACTTCATTCCGACCTTAAAGTGCCGAAAATTACGGGAAAATTAATGAGGGAAAATGTTCACTCTGCTGAATGTACACCAGTAATGGGAGCAAGAAATCCGCGACGACCTCGACCTCTTTGCCACGTCGGTGACTTGGGTTAGGCCTATATATGCTCACGTTTTAAAATAACGGCTTTAGATGAGAGTAATCGTCGTTGAAACTTTTGCCGGCATCTGGTGCTTTATCACATTTCATCTATTGATCTGGAGGATGTCCTGACGCTAGCCAGGGCGTCCATCAAGATGTGACTTCCCCGATCACTCATGGGTTACCCGAACTACCCTGACGCAAGCTCTGCACAATTTCTTCCAGCTGGCGCTCACATAGGCGGTGATGTCCCTCCCCTGTACGTGTGGCTTTCTAAAAATCGATGTTGTTTGTCCAGTTCTTTTAGATCAGATCAACCAAAGACGTTTGAAACATCTGGTGTCAGTAAGCAGCGTCCCCTGATTTATTTCCTCCTGCGTATAATTGTGCAATATTGAATTTCTAGTTTTGACCAAAAAGTCAGAGGTTTCGACTTGTACTCTGAAGCATTAGTGTTTCCACGGAAATGTTTATGTAGCATTCAGGCACCATAAAATTTAAACTGTAATTCATTTTGTCGAGAATGTTTCTCAAATGTATTATATGAAGATGTTTATGTTTTGTTCACCGGAAACAATTCTTTTCTTAGTAGTGGATAAAAGATGAAACCCACATTTACGATTTACCCGGTGAAAAACTCAAAATTTACGGGGAGGAATTAAAAAAAAAAAATCTGGTTGCGTTCCTGACGTCAGTGAACGCAAAACGATTCACAAAATGTCGGTACACTGTATGCTTATACCTGCATTTAGCAATCACGTAACAGTTTTTACCGACATATTGAACTCTTGTACGTTACGCCATCAAAACGCGCGTGGTGGACAGCCCAGTGCTTTCCCTGTGGGTCTTGGTTTGCCTGTCCAGCAGCCGCCAACTGAGCATCGTTGTCGCTGGCCAGCAGAGCACAATGTGTACCACGTGATACGCAGTGTGCATGAGCCTTATTATAGAGCTCTTTCACTTAGCATATCACATGGTAACTCGGGAACCAAGCCAATGATAGCTCTTGGCTAAAGGTACGACCTCGACCTCTTAGCCACGTGACTGGGGTTACCCCAAGAAAAACCAGCATCACGTCAAACACGACGCGGCTCATACTTTACGTCAGTGCGCTTTCGTCTCTTCTTCGGTGTTTGTGAGGCGTCAGTGTGGCTTGTGGAGGAAATGTGCTTTGTGTACAAAGTTTCGAGTCAACTGACGATAACGGCTGCAGTGAATTTTTCTAATTTTTTGGTATTTTTTATGGCACCCTAGACACATTATCTGTATATAGTAGGAGCGATTTTGAGATCTAAAATGGGTTCTCCAGCACTTTCATGAGGTACGGCTTAGTACGTCAAAAGTATAACAGCGGCTAGTCTAGGTCTACCTACAAAATTCACTCTGTTTAGAGTCCGTATTCATGCTATCTATTTCAGAAAAATGGAGTGATTTAGGTAAATATTACGCCTTTAAACGCCAGACAGCCAACTTTTCTGAAAAGGGCGAAAACTCGCAAATCATGTGTGCAATCGTACCTGGATCGGGCCCTCTACTCAAAGATCTTGATTCATTAAGAAACCTCAATCGATCGGTTGAGTTTTTTTCGGAGATACACTGTACAGGCATCTAACTAGGTTCACATGCAATGTCAACTGAGGCAGGTATGGTTTACATGAAAAATATAAGAGCGACCATTTCCTAATAGTGACTGTTCAGAGTCCGTATTCAAACTACCTACTTCCAAAAAATTGAGTGATTTAAATAAATAGTACGCCTGCAAACGCGAGACAACCAACTTGTCTCAAAAGGGCGATAACTCCCAAATCACTTAAGCAATCATCAAAAGCTCGGTTGCTCTAATCTAAGATTTTGATATATTCGGATACCCCAAATTTGAAGCCATTCGGTTAAGTATTTTCGGAGAAACAGGCCTGGACACAACCCTTGGCAGTCAACACACACACACACACACACACACACACACACACACACACACACACACACACACACACACACACACACACACACACACACAGCAAAACCACTGTTGAGAGATTATTTTCTTTGGTTTAAGTGGTTGGCAGGCTGGTTTCCTGGACTGCTTGCTTGGTTGGTTGGATGGCTGCTTGTCTGGTTGGCTGCCAGTATGTGGCTTGCTTGCTGGTTGGTATGTTGGCTGGCTAGGTGAGTGGTGGGTTGGTTCGCCGGTCGGTTTGATGGGTTCCTTACTAGCTGACTTGCTGGCCTGCTGGTTGGTAGATTAGCTGCTTGGTAGGTTAATCTGCTACTTATTTTAATTTTGAACTAATTATCATATCATTTAAGGTAGTATTTTATGTATAGTGTGTATGGGGCGGGTGAGTGTTTGGGAGTTTAACGTCTTTTTCCATCACGTAAGGGTGATATCAAAGACGGGGCAACGAGAAAAAGGTCAGCACAAATATTTGACCCCAGGCGGGATTCGAACTCACGACCCGAGAGTTGAGAGTCCAACGCTCTACCGTTCGGCCACCCCGGCTCCCCGGATAGTGTGTATTGAGTATGACTGTGGTGAGTGAATAAACGACATCAACGACTTCCTGTTACATGTATGCATGTTTATTTGTTGTTGTTTTTAAGTATCTGTATCTGTAGGTTAGTTGACTGAGTGGCTGGTTGGCAGGTCGGCTAGTCAGTTGCTTGGCTGGGAAGCTGAGTCACTGCCTAGCTTGTCATCTGATTCACTCCAGTTCGACTGGCTAATGCTTTAAGTACAAAACGCGTCCCTCCAAAACTTGATGTTTTCACGCCCATCCAACCCTCCGGTTGTCCTGACCAGCTGGCGTAATTAAATATATAGTAACCGCAGCCACTTCGTTAAGTTACATTACGATGCTGTCAGAGCTGGGTCAATACACATTTCTCCGCTGCCGCAGCCGCTCATCTAAGTTACACAGGGATGGCGAGATAAAAGCGAACTAGTGGAAAGACAGCATGCAGATGGTTCTCGATAGTCTTAAGGTAAGTGCGGTGATATTTCCTGAAGTCTTTTTTGCTTTGCGGACAGCACCGAAAGTCTGTCGACGGAAAATTTACTCTAGAGACAAAAAGAACTGGTGACGCCAGCTTTTAAAGAAGCTCGGGTTTAACAAAGGAACAGTTAACGGCATAGTTAGATTTGTGTTGAGTTGAATGTATCATAAGGTAAAACAAGATTCTTTCAAGATTGGTGTCGTTCATTTTGTTGTTTTGGTGACCAACATTGCAAATAGCTGTTCAAAGAACTGGAAGATTTACTTATTTAGCTGGTTGGTTTTTTTGGTTGTTGTGTTTGTTTTTGTTTTTCGTTGTTTGTTTGTTTTTGTTTTTTTGGGGGGTGGTTGTTTGTTTGTTTTGTCGTTTTCTTTTTTCATTTACGCAAAATGGAACGTTACACCTGATGTTCTGACGATACGAAATTTGCAAGAAAGACTGATTCTGGAATAGTAAACTGTAGACATAATCCTTACCAAATGATGACACCACATGCAGAATCGTTGAGTAGCTGCTCTAACCACCGCTCGCTACTGTCAATGCTTGGGACGTGAGTTCAATTCCTGTTTCGAAGCCAAAACTGGCTATTTTGTACATGTCTGTGTGTCGGTAGGGTAGTGAAGTTTTCATTCCTTTGACTCCTAGAGTGATTGTCGGTTAAGACTTTGTCACCAATGAGAGAGGCCAGGTTCGAATGTCAATAGGGGCGAAGATGTTTTCTTTCTTGTGTGTGGCACCGTTCATTCGGGCCGACCGTCGGGGGTTCTCTCCGGGTGCTCGGCAGGCTTCCTCCCCCTCCGCTTTGGAAATGTACAGCCCACAAAATTTGAAATTCCGAAACTTAGATTGCTGAGTTGGCTCCTCGCAACACGTGATTGTTGTGTGGACACAACAAAAATTCTTCTACTTTCAGCGCAACCACGACGACCTGCCGTCATGAAGGTTGTGCTAATTCTGATTGCCATACTGCCCTGGACGGACGCTTTCGGCGGTAAGATTAGAACGTGTTAGAACATAACTACTATCACTGCATTATTATTTTCATTTTTTTTCCCTAATGGAACCGTACAGAGCGCCACATAGACGAACCCACTCGGCAAGCCCCTCTTTCCTCTGTCGTGTATTGGCAAACCACAGTACGTCCATGACGCCGTTTTATGGGAAAAGGGGTGATTTCGAGATGAAAGACATTGATGTAATGGTCTTTTTCCTCAAATGACGTCCTTGGACTTACTGCTTTCTTTCAATCAATCAATCAATCAATCAATCAATACTTTATTAATCCCTTCCGGGAAATTAAATGTCTGCCGGTAACATACAAACAGGACATAAAAGAGTTCTTAAAAGAGACATAAAACATAAAAAACAAAATATCACCATAACACACATCACATAAATTATCACATATATCACAGACTATATACATTATACACCCCCCCCCCTCAACACACACACACACACACACACACACACACACACACACACACATACACACACACACACACACACACACTCACACACACACACACACACACACACACACACACACACACACACACACACACACCGCAGTCACAGACTATCTGCATGATGTCCGACTCTTGCTGTTGATCGAGCAACAGTTTCTGTCATATCAAACTACGCGTGCTTCCCTCGTTGTTGTGTCTGGCAAAATGTTTGCCAGGCCATGCCATGTGTGGTGCTCATTGTGCCGCGGCGGGACGCGATTGGCTGGATTCTGGGGGCTCGGCCCTTTTGATTGATGATGATGATCATGATGATGATGGAGACTTGATATAGCGCACGGCTTCACCCCAACTGAGTGCTCACGGTGCTTATGGAGAGGTTTTGAAAGGAAAGGTAGTGAAAAAAAAAAATACAGATGATTACTGGTGTAAGGCACTGAAGAGATGAATCTTCAGGCGCTTCCGGAATGCGGTAATGCTGACTGCCTCCTTCACTGTCTCAGGGAAAGAGTTCCACAATTTCGGCGCTGCATTTTTGAAGGACCGTGCACCATGCACTAGAGACAAGAGTGGGGTCGTTCATTACCTGAAGATGGGCCTGTGTCCAAGTTACGATGTTAGGCTCTACCAAGAGAGCTCAGTCAGAAAGATTTGTGAACATCTGATCGAAGGTATGCTTTTTAAGTCAACTGGCGGAAACAGTTTTGTTTAGATAAATCTTTGTTTTTGCGTGTGTTGTAGATGACGACTCGTGTAACAGGATCGGGCGAAAGTGTCTCACGCAGGCGCACTGCAATCCAGAGACAGGACAGTGTGAGTGTCCCAACGGCACCTACGGAGACGGCAGCTTTGAGTGTGTCGCCAACGGTGAGTGGCTGGGGCTAAGTAGCAGAGATGCAAATTTGGAGCAAAACGCTAGATATTCCTCTTAGACGTAACGTTGCAGATGACATCCTAGAAATGCTTTAAACTGAATTCACTCCAAAAATCACAAAAATCAGGCAGCCAAAAAGTAAAGTAAATTTCAACATATTCCAAAGTTCCGGTTTTTGACAATGTTGGCAGCAACCACATACTCCCTCATTCCACGGTCGTCTGCTGGCTACTATGCCAGCCGCGAATGAATACAAATAGTCCACAAGCCAGCCTCATTTTCCCCTAATTTTACTATCACCTGGCATGAAACTTGTTTACAAAGCCAACAAAAAGCACCAGATTGACATTTTTTTACTATACACACAAATTTTAAAAGGGGCAAAGATTTTCTACTATATTTAGCGTACTTCTTACTACATGACCCATGACCCGGAAGCGGAAGCTAATACCGGTCTGCCTGTACTGTAACGTACGACATGACTGACGGTAGGCAGATAATCAAGGTTAACGGACAGGGACTGTCGGGGGGATGCTGTTGCTGTGTTTGTTTGTTAGTTTGTCTGTTTGTTTTTTGTGCTTTTTTTTTTCTTTTCTTTTTTTCTTTTTTTTTTTTTTTTTTTGGGGGGGGGGGGGGGTGATGATGTTGTTCTCGTTCTTCTTGTTGTGTTGCTGGTTGTCGTTTTTGTTTGTTTGGGGTCGGGGGGGGGGGGCTGTTGCTGTTGTTGTGGTCGATGTTTGTTTGTTTGTTTGTTAAGGGGTGGGGGTGTAGCTCTTTTTTTCTTTTTTCCCCACAAATTATGTTGAGGGGTTTGTTTGTTTGTTTGTTTGTTTGTTTGTTTGTTTGTTTGTTTGTTTGGGGGAGGTACGTCGTTTCTTTGTGCTTTTTACCCCACCTATTATTGGATTGTCGCATACACGAAAACAAAACACGAACAAAAAAAGTACCACATAAAGTTCCGTGTACATTAAATTTTTGGTACAAACCGACTAACGTACACATTGCAGACGAGTACCTGTGCAGAATTGACAGTGACCCCAAGGTGAGGACGTGGGATGGAGCTTCCGGGGACGCCAGTCTGCCGTGCTGGTACCGTGTTATGGCTGTGACCATGATTCTGGAGCCGGAGTACAGCTGGCTAGTTGTCAACCTCTTTGTAAGCGGTTTGCCTCTTTGGTTTGTGCTTTGCACTTAATTCTTCTGCCATTCGTGTGGTGTGTGTGTGTGTGTGTGTGTGTGTGTGTGTGTGTGTGTGTGTGTGTGTGTGTGTCAGTGTGTGTGCGTGCGTGTGTGTGTGTGTGTGTGTGTGTGTGTGTGTGTGTGTGTGTGTGTGTGTGTGTGTGTGTGTGTGTGTGTGTGTGTGTGTGCTCTTTAAGCGCAGCGAGTCCTTGGAATATGGACAGCAGCGCTCTATAAAAACTATGTATTATTATTATTATTATTATACATGGGTTGACTGGAGACATTTTAGAATGTTCGGGATAAAGACCAGATTTTGGGGCTTGTTTCATTTACGCCGAGAAGAAGCGGAAAAACTGAGAGCCCCAAATTTCATGAATTTTTCCTTCTTGTTCGTGGCACCGTTCGTTTGGGCCGATCGTCGGGGGTTCTCTGCGGGTACTACGGCTTCCTCCCCCCCCCCCCCCCCCCCCCCCCCCCCCGCTTTGCAAATTTTCAGTCCACAACATTTGAAAATAAAATCATGTTATGCAATTCTAAATTCCGAAACGTAAGTAGCTGAGCTGACCCTTCGCACCACGTGATTGTAATGTGTTCATGTCCAGTGTGTGAGACAATGCGTGTGATTCACGTGAGCGTGCGTGTTGGGTTCTGTTCGCGGCGCTTTGAGCCGATTCAAGAAATTGGGTAAAGGGCCTGTTGGGGCGGTCGTTTGTCTAGTGGTTAAGGCTTCGTCACGCGAGAAGTCAGGTTCGAGTCCCACTCGGGGGAAAGAAAATTTTCTTTCTCGTATGTGGCACCGTTCATTCGGGCCGACCGTTGGGGGTTCTCTCCGGGCTCTCCGCCCCCCCCCCCCCCCTCTGCTTTGGAAATGTTCAGCCCACCAAATTAAAAAAGAAATGCAGTTCTAAAACTCACGTAAGCGTGCGTGTTGGGTTTAGCTCGCGGCTGTTTGAGTCAAGTATTTAGGATAAAGTGCCTATATTAACGTCTTCTTCTTCTTCTTCTTCTTCTTCTTCTTCTTCTTCTTATTATTATTATTATTATTATTATTATTATTACTATTATTATTATTATTATTACTATTATTATTATTATTATTATTATTATTATTATTATTACTATTATTATTATTATTATTATTACTATTACTATTATTATTATTATTATTATTATTATTACTATTATTATTATTATTATTATTATTATTATTATTATTATTATTATTATTATTATTATTACTATTATTATTATTATTATTATTATTATTACTATTATTATTATTACTATTATTACTATTATTATTATTATTATTATTATTATTATTATTACTATTATTATTATTATTATTATTATTATTATTATTACTATTATTACTATTATTATTATTATTATTATTATTATTACTATTATTATTATTATTATTATTATTATTACTATTATTATTATTATTATTATTATTATTATTATTATTACTATTATTATTATTATTATTATTACTATTATTACTATTATTATTATTATTATTATTATTATTATTATTATTATTATTATTATTATTATTATTACTATTATTATTATTATTATTATTATTACTATTATTACTATTATTATTATTATTATTATTATTATTATTATTATTACTATTATTATTATTATTATTATTATTATTATTATTACTATTATTATTATTATTATTATTATTATTACTATTATTATTATTATTATTATTATTATTATTATTATTATTATTATTATTACTATTATTACTATTATTATTATTATTACTATTATTACTATTATTATTATTATTATTATTATTATTATTATTACTATTATTATTATTATTATTATTATTATTATTACTATTATTACTATTATTATTATTATTATTATTATTATTATTATTATTATTACTATTATTATTATTATTATTATTACTATTATTATTATTATTATTATTATTATTATTACTATTATTATTATTATTATTATTATTATTACTATTATTATTATTATTATTATTATTATTATTATTATTCCAGGATCAACCTTTTCTCTTTGAGAGGTGTACGAAACTGGTACCACAAAATGTTTTCGCCGAAAGTCGTTGGCGGTTGAATGACCAGATGCACTATACTTCCATCTCAACTGACGCAGTGCGTGGTCTTTTTGTGATATTTTTCCCTAGGCCAGAAACAGAATGCGAAGCGACGGCCTGTTTTACGTGTCGGAGATTCGAATGGTGATGTCCAAGTACTCAATCTCAGGTGCTACCGACGATCCCGTCCTGGAAAGTCAAACCAGATTCTCGCTCACTGTGGACGCTATCTGGGCTGTAGGTCACACACACACACACACACACACACACACACACACACACACAGAGAGACAAAGAGACACGCACACACACACTCACACACACTGTAACTCCGAACGTCCAGCTCTTCTAGAAAAGGAAACGGTAATGACTGCGAAGTGGTTACAAGTTAAGCAAATAAAAGCGACATAAAAGGGACAGAAACCACTTAACTTTCACAAAGGACGGCACAGGTCAACGTTTCGGACAAACCGTGTCCTGAGGAAGGCGAAAGACGAAACGTTGACCTGTGCCGTCCTTTGTGAAAGTTAAGTGGTTTCTGTCCCTTTTATGTCGCTTTGATTTGTCCAGCTCTTCGTTGGATCGCCGTAGATTCAGTGTCTTACACCACAAACATTTCAGTTGCTTTTACCAATCGCTTTTTGTTGAAAGAACTCAAACTTTTAAAAAAAAAAGGAGGCCGGAAAGAAGAAGAAAAAGAAGAAGATGGAATAAGAAAGAAATGTAACACACACACACACACACACACACACACACACACACACACACACACACGGGTGGGTGTTTAGGAATTTAACGTCCTTTTCCACCACGTAAGGGTGATATCAAAGACGGGGCAAGGAGAAAAACGCCAGCACAAATATTTGGCCACAGCCGGGATTCGAACTCACGACCGAGCATTGAGAGTCCAACGCTCTATCATTTGGCTGTCCCGCCCCCCCCCCCCCTACACACACACACACACACACACACACACACACACACACACACACACACACACACACACACACACACACAGGTAGTAGTAGTAGTAGTAGTAGTAGTAGTAGTAGTAGTGGCGGTGGTGGTGGTGGTGGTAGTGATGGTTGTGAGGGAACCACCATGAAACTTGAAGGCAAGGAAGACAATGTATGCCAAAAGACTGATCTACTTTTGCACGGGGAACATTGATTGCGTCAGAAAATGTTTTACTGTGCTACTGACGTCAGAGCTTTGGACACTCTTTCCCCGCCGTCTTTAAAGTGGGCTCGCCTGTTTCAGGCCGGAGGCGGGAACCCTTGGAGCTATCCTCCGATGGTGTCCTGGAAGGGGGTGGTCCTCTTGTTCACCTGGAACCCACAAGACAATTTCGCCGTCATCACCATGGCCAACTACGGATGTCGGATCAAGTTCCGCGCATTTGACCCCGAGGCTCTGCCACAGGTCAAGGCCGATTGAACTATTAACATATGAAAATGATGATTTGTAAAGAACCTCGATGCAGATGCTGTGGGAATGTTGTTGTTGTTGTTTGTTTCAGTTTTGTTTGTTTTAGTTTTGTTTGTTTTAGTTTGTTTTTGTTTGCTTGTTTGTTGGTTTGTTGTTGTTTTTTGTTGTTGTTGATGTTGTTGTTTTGTTTGTGGTTGTTTTGTTTTGGTTTGGTTTGGTTTGGTTTTTGTTTTTGTTTTTAAGTTGTTTCTCTATAGAGAAACAACTTTATGAGACTGGGCAGATTTTGCTACGCGCAGCAGCAAGTTTCAGTGATACAAAACAAGACTGTGACGTTTCTCCACTCAATACTTACTTTCACGCACACAGTGACGTAACGAAATCTGCGTCATAGACACCTTACGTGCATACTTTGCTGCTGCGTTCTTTTTGGCGGGAATGACGTGTGTGTGTGTGTGTGTGTGTGTGTGTGTGTGTGTGTGTGTGTGTGTGTGTGTGTGTGTGTGTGTGTGTGTGTGTGTGGACGGATGTAATGATGGCTATCTCCTAAACCACCTCGTTGGAGGCCTTTTTACTTTGAGATAAAATGGGAATTCACCTTCTCCAGACCTATTTTTCACGATTTTTAGCCTACTGCATTTTCAAAAGAGTTATCGCCGATTTAAAAAAAAATCGGTCATGTTACGATTTTTTTTCGAAAAAAATGTTCAAATGGCTTCATTTTCTGAAATTGGGAAGATCATCCAATTATACTGCCTGTTTTCGTAGCACAGCTATGTAGCTCTGACAGGTTTTGTGCAAGAAAAATATTTCCGAGGTAGGGGTGGTTTGCATATAAATTCAAATATCTATGAAAAGACCTTCAAATTACTCATCATTCCGGTATTTTTGTCACTTGTGACAACTGCACATATGACATGAACTGCTGCACTATTATAGCTTTAGTATTAAGAATAACAGAGCTTTTAGATAAACACATTTTTCACGTTTCTGCGAGAAGCGCCGGTCACAAAAGTTCCAATTTTGCAATTTCGT
>JACVVK020000163.1:675000-707500 GCA_018292915.2 Batillaria attramentaria | reverse complement strand
GGTCAAGGCCATACAAGCTGTTTGCAGAAAAGCTTCCAAAACCATAACACTGGCATTTTCTCAGAAACAATAAACAGCAGAAGCACTAAACCTGGCATGCTGAGAGACAGCGATAAAACCTCCCAATACATACCATTTTGAATGACCTTGAATGAATTTCAAGGTCATTAAAGCTGTCTCGTTGGAAATTTAAAATTGCCATTTTCTCATAATTTAGGGGTAGCAGAAGCATCAAACTTTCCATGGTGATAGACATTGACAAAACCTGTACTGGCATACTTGTATTTAATTTTCTTGCGTCAAGGTCAAGGCCATTCAAGATGTTTTGCAGAAACATTAACATTAGCATTTTCTTGCAAACAACAAACAGAAGAGGCACCAAACAAGGCACAATGATAGACAGAAATGAGACCTATGCAGACATACCCATTTGAATGACCTTGACTCAAGGTCAAGGTCATTACAACTGTCTGTTGTGAAATTTTACATTACCATTTATACAGAAACTACAAAACTAGAGCTGTCAAACTTGGCATAATGATAGTCATTGATAAGCTCTTACAGATCTCATTCGAATGACCTTGACCCATGGTCAATGTCATACAAGCTGTTCTGGGAAAACTGTTATAGTGTTTGGGTTGGGTTTTTTTTTTTTTTTTTGGTGTTATTTTGTTGTTGTTGTTGTTGTTGTGTGTAATGTTTTCAAACAGCCAGTATGAATAAACAATTGCTTCGAATGTGTTTAACACGGATTCATGTATTACTGTGTGCAGGTGATGAAGCCAGGCATATCTGTGATGGTGCCACCAAACGTGGTGTGGTTTACGTGGTCGGATCACGAACCCGACTGGCTGGGTTTGTGCTTGGTGCCAGGACTCGGTGAGGACGTGCTGAGAATCCGCGCCCTCGACATGGGAGTTCCGCACCGGTCCATCCTCGTTATGTACTACGCTCTGAGACAGCCAGGTCTGGAAGTTGTGGAAAGGTAGGGGTGGGCACGACTCACGCACACTGATCAGCAGCATTGTCGGTTAGGCTCCCAGCTCGTCTGTATAATTTAGCTGGGCTTCTGTCTAATCTGGGAGAACACGCGGTGTAGTCAAGAGGGACGTGAATCAGTTTTGATTGAATCCGTACTGTGCCACTCGTTAAGACAAACGTCTTCAGGCAGCGTCCTTTCAAAGCCCGGTCCCCTGGAACAGCCTCCCTCAAGGAGTCCGACGCAGTCGATCTGCCCAGTCCTTCAAACATGCCCTTTAATAGTACCTGTTCGAACTCAGCCCTAAATTAATCCATTCGACCTCTGTTTTTATATCCAGTTTACCCTGTTGATTGTACATACATACATACATACATACATACATACATACATACATACATACGTACAAGCACGCCTACGTACATACATACATACATACATACATATAAGCACGCCTACATACACACATACACACATACATACATACATACATACATACATACATACATACATACATACAAGCACGTCTACGTACGTACATACATACATACATACATACATACATACAATCACGTCTACGTGCGTACATACATACATACATACATACATACATACATACATACATACATACATACATACATACATACATACATAGAATAACATACATACATACATACAGTACCAACATCCAGTACATACCTACATACATACCTACATACATACCTACATACATACATACATACACACTACAATCAACAGGGTCAGCTTGATATTGAAACAGGGGTTGTGTATATAATTACGTGTGATGTTGTCCAGTTAAGTGTAAGGTGTGCCGTCCATGTGTTATCACTTCGTGTCGAGTCGCACTTCATTGTATTTACATTTTCACTGCTTTGCTTTGTGTCAGTAGAATTAATGCGGCAGTGGCATGCGTCTGTTGAAGAGAGCGCTCGTGCAACGTGGTGAGACAGGTGTTGGGCCAGTGCAAGTACAAACCCATTCTCGCCATCAACGTGTGCGGCGCCATCTTAAACAAGCACAGCATCGCGTCTTGCCTGCTGGTATGTTATGGTTATTGTCACACGGCCACAGAAATTAAGGAATACCCGTACCAAAGAAAGCGACACTTTATAAATCTTATCCTTGACTTGCGGCGTTGCATGTCTGGTCGTCACTTTGTGATAATTGTCTTTGAGTTTGAATATTGCTTACGTTGTTTGGCCTTGACCAGTCACTCTTCACTCTGTCCAGCTAACCTCAGCTGTTCTTAACACATTTCGTGCCGCTCACCGTTTTGACCCTGTAAGATTAACGGTTCCTTAACGGCTTTTATTGCAGCGTACATGTATACTCAAAGTGCAACACTCCCACCGAGCCAAATGTAAAAGACGCTGGTATTTTGGGGAAAAAATCAGTTGCAAGCTGCACGTGCCGTATAGGTGCTAGGCACCGACCAGGAAAGGCCCTTATTTATCAAATTGGACTGGCAAACCGTCCTAATGACCGGGGCCTTTAACTCTATGCAGACTAAATTAATTATTTTGTTTGTTTGTTTGTTTGTTTGTTTGTTTGTTTGTTTGTTTGTTTGTTTGTTTGTTTGTTTGTTTTAGTGACGCCGGCGACTCGTGCCCCAAACCTACTTGGCAGTAATTGAGTTAATACTTGAAACTTTGCGTGCGACCGACTGACGTGCTAGTCAATTGATGGTGTCAGTAGTTCTTCAATGACCTAGGCATCCTCGAAGCGATTCGGCTGACCAAAGAAGGTGGTTCTCTGTAACAGTGTATTAGGGTGACTGTACTTGTTGCCTCCCTTGGACGGCCATTTTCTAGCACTTATGTCATATTTGACACATGTCATAATATATGCCATTAACCCAGTGGCGGGTGGGTGGGGTGCTTGTGTAGGGGTTTAACGTCCTTCTCCAACACGTGCGGGTGTAGAGCCTTCTGTTGACTTAGTGCCAGTGTGTGAGAGGTTAAAACTGACTGAGCAGGTGTCTAAATCAGTAAATGGTTCGACATTAGACACCAACAAAACAACTCACGATTTGTGAGCACGGCATCAGTAGATATGTGGGAAGGTGGGTCTTTCAAAACAAATAGTAGTATATTCTTATTCTTATTCTTCTTTTTTTTTTTTCTTTTCTTTTTAAACTTTTGTCCCTTTTGGGAAATTCGGGCTGCTTCCCCCGGGGGAAGCCTTCAGTTCCGGGGTTCAGCACCACCCAATACCTATCATATTTTATTAATTTTGCTGGGGGAGGAAAGCCGGCTAACCCGGAGAGAAACCCCCGATGAGCAGCCCGGTAGCCAGGAAAAAACGGGTATTACATATCACAAGCTCGACCTGGACTCGAACCCACGCTTCATCGCCGTGACAGCGGTGACGGCCGTTCAGTAGCGCAGCGGCTACGACCAACGCGCTGCCTATTAGACCACCGCTCACCCATTACGGGGTCCCAAATGCATTTACAAACTCGGTGTGCGTGTTCCAGAAGAGGAATTACAATCCGATGGAGGTCTTCATGGACTGTGTTCGCTGGGTGTGCGAGGAGAATCGCCGGGCTTGTCGACGTATCCGGTGGAAGTTCGTCAAAAGACCCAACTCTTGTCCGACCACCAGAAGGCTGAGGCGAGTGCTTTGCAGGACACGGGCGCTGGAAAGAATGGACCGGCTTCTTCCGTAAGACCTGCTGCAGACGTAAGCCAACATGCGTTCGACTTTCAAGGGCGATATTGTCAGTGCAAGGAGTGTCTGAGACGCGGTAAAGAGAGATCGGTAGTTTCGTCGGCTCTACATGATTGTGTGAAATTGTCGGCAGTGTTTGCGAGTTGAAGGACGCTCTTGGCTTGATTTGCATTTGTTCTGCGTTCATTCCATGACTGGTTTCGTCAGTCAATAAAAGAAATAATGGCATCTCTCTCTCTCTCTCTCTCCAAATATTTGTGCTGGCCTTTTTTTTCTCGTTGTCCCGTCTTTCATATCACCCTTAAGTAGTGGAAAAGGGCGTTAAACTCCCAGACACCCGCCCACCCCACCCACTCTCACTCTCTCTCACACACACACACACACACACACACACACACACACACACACACACACACACACACACACACACACACACACGCACGCACGCACTTTAAATAGCAACGACGTCACTGAAACATGCAACATTCGTAGTGAGAAGTGAATACGTTTATTAAAAGCCGCCATGAAAATGTTTACTGACGAAGTTGTTAACTAGGCTACAAAGATGACATGGGATTGATTCTTTCGTCGTGAGCCTCAGCAGGAGTGTCTGGCCTCTTTTTCAAAGGACACCATGCGAGACGTATACTAGTTTTGTTCTATAACGCCTCAACTTTATCCAGAGAAAACATTCACCTACACCGTTGCACCGTGAAACAATATGACGACAGAAAATTCTACTGACAGTTGCTGGTCTACGAACTATTTGTGTACTCTCGCTTGAAACAGTAACGTTAGAGTATTTACACAAGAATTGTTGTTGTTGTTGTTGTTTTTACCCCTTATATTTATTTAAATAAGTGACTCAACTATTGCAAGTTATTTCACTTTACTTCATTTTCCTTTCAGTCTGTCTGCTCTTGTTTTGTATTTGCTTCTTGGTGTATTTGAGTTTTTTATACTGCTGCTGTACTTTGTGCTCTGATTTATGTGTGTCTTGTAAAACGTCTATAAATATGCCCCAAAAGATGAATAATAATGATGCAAAAAAATTCTACTGAACATTTGACTGAAATGAATGAAAAGAAATTAGGTAAAATGCATGTTTAGAACCTCTCTACTGACGTGTTTTCACGATACAAGCGCGTGGTCGACATGTGCAACATCTCGTCTGCTTATGGTCCCAAAGGGAGATAACACCGACCCCGATTTACCAGCAGAACAACACGTCTTTTGAACTCATTCGAAGTCTGCCACAACATCAGCCTGCCGGTCATTTCCAAAACCGGTCGAAAAAGGAGAAGTTTGAAGGATGATGGTCGCGTCTGACGTGCGGAAAACGAACATCAATCGAACATTCATATCCAAAGAGATCGCAGTCCCTTTGAACATAGTTCTGCACACGCTGTAACAAGTCTCGTGGTAGGCTGTAATAGGCTTCCATCATGGCGTCGTGCCGTTGGCGCATGCGCTCTTCGCGACTTCCGGACTCCATATAAGCATGTTTCAAAATATTAATAAAAGCGTTTGTACTGATATTTTTGCAGTTTGTAGGCGGAAGCGGAAAGGAAACTTTGTTTGATATGAGACCCCGGGTTTGAAGAGCCACCCAAACTCTTAGGAATACCTCACACATATACGACTTTGAGCAGTTTATTTTTCTTGGGCGCTTTAGATTAGATTTTGCCAAATCCGCGATAACGGTTAAGTCATTGTTCGTACTGAATGCACCTGTTTCAGGATGAAGTTCGCTTAAGTTGACTCCTCCTTGACTGAGTATGTACTCCGCATCCTCCATGAAATTTTCCATTTTCCCAATAAAGTTAAAATCGACTTCACACGGGTTACAGTGCCGGTACATGGGAGAGTAGTGAGGGTCAGTCACTTGCCCGCTTGTTACAGCCTTCACGAAGACGTTGAATGGTACGTTGGTTATACACTGAAATTTGTCTTTGAAATTTGCGTCATTGTTCCCCAAAATCGGGGTTTGTCTCCCAATAACGTTTTGAACCCCAACTCGACGTAAGACAGCGAAAATCCTTCTCGTAGGCAGGAAGACCTTGTCCATATAACCAGAAAACAATCTGGAATACGGGTCACGCACGAACATGAACTTGTTGTATGAGTTCAGTATCTGGCGTTGTGTAGAGGTTGGCTTACCCTTAAACGCGTACTTGCCCGTCGCTCCTCTCTGGTGAAGAAAGGACCCGTTAAAAAGCGACCCGTTCGCTACCTGCCCCGTCAAAATCCGCATGACACGTAACCAGAAGCTGCAGCCGACTTTCTGAATGGCACAGTAGACTAGGTGGTGGCGATCGCTGAAGGAGAAGTAACGAGAGATGTCACTGGTCACACTGAAAGCTGACGGGTGACGTCTGCAGACTTGTTGCACGTGCTCCCGTCTCTTTTGGTGTTCGCCGCTCAGGTCAAGAACCTCATCGGTCTCTTTTACCTGAAGGTGCAAAATGAACGGAGCGGCAGCTCTATGTTATTGTCATGATATAAGAATACCACTGGAGGTTATTCATACGCCTTTCTGTTATTGTGTTTTGGGTTGCTGCTGTTGTGGGTTTTTCATTATGCGTGTGTCAAAAACAGATCTGCTGGGTTGCTGGTGTTGGTTTTTATGGTGCTTGTGTGAAAAACAAATCTGTTGGGTTGCTGGTGATGTGGGTTTTTTATGGTGCGTGTGTCAAACACAGTTCTGCTGGGTTGCTGGTGTCGTGGGATTTTCCGGTGCGTGTGTCAAAAAGAAATCTGTTGGGTTGCTGGTGTCGTGGGTTTTTTCCGGTGCGTGTGTCAAAAAGCAATCTGTTGGGTTGCTGTTGTGGGTTTTTATTGTGCGTGTGTCACCAACAAACCTCTTGGGTTGCTGGTGGTGTGGGTTTTTACGGTGCGTGTGTCAGAAACAAATCTGTAGCTGTTTCCATTTATGTTTGCGGATGGTAAGTGTGTTGCATGTCTGCATGTTTTGAGGGTGGTTTGTGGAGGGGGAGGAGGGACGAAAGAAATAGGGAGACAGACAGACAGACAGAGAAATACAGAGAGAAACAGAGACAGACAGACAGAGAGAGAGAGAGAGAGAGACATGTGTGTGTGTGTGTGTGTGTGTGTGTGTGTGTGTCTGTGTGTCTGTGTGTCTGTGTGTGTAACGAACAGTTAAGCGTTGTTTACCGACTTTTCCGTCAAGGACTTTTGGACAGATAGTATTAATGTTTACCTCGTTTGCGAACAGCCTGCTAGGGTAAATGGATGCCTCCATGTACGCTGAAAATATAAGAAAGTCCTACATTAAATACTTAGATAATTAAATAAATTCATTAATACTTGAAATTGTGATTTAAGTTAGGGTCTATGTTCTTATGATGTCCACAGTTTATTCAGTCTCTCTGTACACACTGTTTATCGGATATCTCGTGCATTGAAAATGCGCAAACTGGTATCTGTACCGACAATTTAAAATGACACTTTGTACCGGGATTTGTAAGCGCTCGGGTAAGAAATCCCATAAAAATTACTAACATTTATTTTATTATTATTTTTTTTTTTTTTGCTTGGATTTCTTTGCCTGGGTGCTAATGTGATATTGACTGGATTATGTTGTAATTGCAAACTTACCTGTGGTAGTGAGCCACTGTGTTGACATAATAGTTATAACACCTCCGAGAATTGTAAGGGCCAGCAGACCAAACGCCATCAGCATTTTACGATACCACATCTCTTCGTAATATCGTGGATTATTACACACTCTGAAATGAACAAGGACATCAATTAAGCTGAAGTCGATCAGCGGTCGCAAAAGTGAATGAACAAGCGATATGAAGCGAGTTTTCTTAAATTCCAAAAACGGTTTTCTGTGGTAAATGAAAATATGTCTTTGTTCTTTCATACAAGTGTTTAAAATACTTTGTTGCATGTCTGCAATCTCAACAAACAAACGAAAACCCCACAAACTGTGGGTTCTTTTTTTTTTTTTTTTTTTTTTTTGGGGGGGGGGGGTTCAACTATCCCGGCGACTGTGCAAATGCAGTCAAGTCTGTCACAGTTACAGAGTTTTCAGCGTACCTGAAAGCCCTATAAAAGCCAAGGGGAGCCTGATTTCACAGCTCAGCTTGGGTTTTGACATTGAGCGAAAAAGATTGCAGTGGCTAGTCTTCTCGTGCAGCACACAACACCCGCTAGACACTGTAGCGATGTGTCTTGCTCACTGACCAAAAGTACAACGAAGTCATCGCAAACTCACGCTCTGGTATTTATGGCCAAAGAACACACATGCACGATGCCTCAAAATGCCTATTTATTCCCTATTAGCCCTCAGGCATCATAGTCACCCCTAAAAATGCCGGCTTCAAGCTAGAAACAAAAAAAAAACAAAACATGCACAGACCATTCAAGGGCACGCACCTGACAGGAGTTTAAAAAAAATTGAATTTCTCCTTTCCGCCCAGGCCTGATTGGAGTAATGCTAGTGCCCACGGTACTTCCTGTTTAGGCCAGAAAGCCAGTTCATCAAAATCCGCTCATGTCACCTTTGCCTCTCAGCCCTGTGCGCAAGAAGTCCCAGCTTCACTGGCAGCTTGCCTTCTCTTGCTACTCCCTGGCATGCACCTTGCCCTCACGAGCGCACTCACAAAACAGGGAACTGAACTGCAAACAAACACCAGACTTGACCACCCCACGATCAATTTGTCAATTTGTGTCCTTACGCCTGTGTGTCACCATCAGTTCGGTCCACTCCGTCACACCTGCTTCACCAAAATTATGGGGCACAGTATAACTGCCTGTATATTTCGATTTTACTACTTTACCGTACATCATGATATCATCATGTTGCTCCCCTGCATGCAGGCCGAGTGCGTGTCGGTTATAAATTATTTATGGGGACTGTACGTGCACAGGGATAATCATTTACAGGGAATAATAATGAACACAAAAATAACATAATAAAAATAACTGTGTGTTGTGTGGGCGCTTTGCTCAGTTTCTTGAATCGGCTCAAAGCGCCGCAAGCTGAACCCAGCACGCACGCTCACGTGAATCACGCGCATTCTCTCACCGGCACACTGGACATGAACACGTTACAATCACGTGGTGCGAAGGGTCAGCTCAGCTATTTAGGTGTCGGAATTTAGAATTTCATATAAAATATTATATTCAAATTCTGTGGGCTGAACATTTCCAAAGCAGAGGGAGGGGGACGGGGGGGGGGGAGCCGGAGTACCCAGAGAAAACCCTCGAGGGTCGACCCGAATGAACGGTGCCACATACGAGCAGGAAAAACTCTTCTGTCCGAGTGGGACTCGAACCTAACCTCTCGCGTTGCTGGCCATGTCTCTTAACCACTAGACCACCGACCATCATCGCCCTCACCATCATCTTCATCATCATCACCATTACTATAATCACTGGACAGACCGCACCATACAGGGTAATGCCAAAAGTAACGAACGACTCAAGAAACGTGCTTTTTTGTTGGTTTGTTTTATTGGAATGTTTCTTTGTACTATCTGCGTGTATTTGCACAATCGTAAGCTAGTGGTGACAGTGATAGTAGTGACATAACGCCATCGAAAGCTTAAATATATAAGTGAACTATACGGGCCCCCGTAGTGTAGTGGTTAGCACTTCGGACCATGGACTGGGAGACCCGCGTTCGAGTCCCAGCCGAGGCAAGCGAGATTTTTCCCACCTAGTTCGGCTCCCACCCAGAGCGGGTGTGCTATGGGTCCAATGGGGAGGCTGTTGCCACACAGCCAAGATTTACCCACTTCACGGGTGCGACTCTGGGGATGCTTCCCTTCGTATGACACATCTTATACTGTGGACGATTACAAGGGCGGCACCGCAGGTGCCGTAGTTCCCAAGCCTGGTTAACGCCGGGATATTTATGACAGGAAGCGTGGAATGCGGCCCTGGACCTCCATAGGATCATCTTACCACCATCCTCATCTCCATCATCATGCATAATATATAAAAAAAAAATTGCCCCGGCTTCAGAACCCTCCGTGGATTCCACTCATGACCTGGGAGGAAAACCACTGGAGCTGGCAAAGAGTTAAGGCAGCCAACAAAAAAAGTGAACTACAGTGTTTCATCTACTCAGGCCAGGACAACGTGATCAGCAAGTACTGATGTAGCTAATTGTTACGTGTGGAGAATGTTTCGAGAGCCCGTCGTCTTATCGAGGGAAATCGATGACAAACAGGCGAACACTCCTCACGTAACACTAATCATTCGTCGGTTAATGGCGCTAACTGGGAACACAAGAATGTCTTTTTCCACACCAGACCGCAAAGCACGTATAACCCATACACCCTACACCCTACACCGGAGATAAAAATTCGGGAAAACAAACAACAGAAAACAACCTTATTCCCGTGGGACTTTCAAATGGCGAAGCTAAGAAAAGACATGGCGCTCATCGAAACAGAGTATGAACATGAACATGAACGAACAGACGGGTCTACTATGGATCTACTACGGGTCTACCATATGCCTACATAAACTATGGTAAACTTCATAAATATAATAAACTATAATACAGCTGTACTAATAATGCTGAAATTATGTATTTCTGATGTGGTTGTTTCTTCAATCAATTCCAAAAAGGTTTGAAAAAAGAAACGTTCGAAAGAGATCTAAATCCGTTTTCTGGAAAACGCAAGTCTGCTGAGCATTCATATCCGAAAAGCTGGCAGTCTTTCTGTACAAAGTTTTCCACGCGCTGTAGTAGAGGCCGGGGAAGGCTGTAAAAGGCTTCCATCATGGCTGCTTTCCGTTGACGCATGCGCTCTGGACGACTTCCGGATCTAAGGTGTGCATCTTTAAACTTACTGATTAACTGAGTCAAAGAATACTACTCACACTGTTCTGTGTCGAAAGGATAAGGCAGTTTGACAGAAATCAACCCCCTTGTTTGAAGTGTGACCCAGATCCTGCGAATGACGTCGCACAGGTAATGAGTCGGACAGTTGCTTTTACTGAAACCGGGACCTGAAAGTCCGAAATGCCTGAGTGATTAAATCGTGGACGACAACCACGTCATTGTCTTGACTGAAGCTGTCCACGTCGGGGCTCAGCTCACTCAAGTCCACGCCGACCTGCTGAAGAACGTACCGCGTGTCCTCCTTGAAGCTTTCCATTTTGCCGATGTAGGTGAAGTCTACAGAGCACGGGTCGCAGTGCTCGTACATGGGTGAGTAGTGGCCGTCCAGCGTTCCCGTGTTCCTCGTGATGGTGTCAAGGAACATCCTGAACGACACGTTTGTGGCACAGCGCGGATCAGCATCGCGTGCGTGTGTGCTGGAGCTGACAGCACCCGAGACTGGTTCAGTATTCGGAACATTCTGTCGGTCGGAACGAAAATCTTGTCCATGTACGCCGAAAACAGCCTAGAGTAAGGGTCTCTCACGAACATGAATTTTGAGTAAGACTTGAGTATCTGTTTCTGTATGGGCTTGGGCTTACCCAAGAAGGAATTATACCCACGGATTCCTTGCTGGTGAAGTAAGGAGCCGTTGAAAAAAGAGCCCGCCGGAAGCTGCCCGGTCAAGATGCGCATAGCTCTCAGCCAGAAGCTGCAGCCGACTTTCTGGATTGAGCAATAGACAAGCTGGTGACGATCGCTGAAGGAGAAGTACCGGGAGATATCAGCGTTCACGCTGAAAGTGGATGGGTGGCCTTTGCATACTTGCTGCACGTGATCCCTTCTCGCCAGGTGATTCAGTCTCAGCTGGACGGACTCTTCGTTGGTTTGCGAGGACTGGAAAAAGGAAGTAAATACAGCTTACATGATTAGTTGTCGTGGTTTACCACGAAAGAAACTACGAGATGTGCGATTGTTTATTTGTCGTTTCCAGTGAGTAGTTCACGAGGCGTTTGCTTTGTATAAGGGGATTTACAAAGCTGCTAATTAGAAGTGATAATGAAGTAACATGGCTGCCACGTGGTCTGTAGAAAAGAAGATCTGAATTTGAACAGTTTAAACAAATGTCGTTTCAGAACAGATAAAATTTTCTTTTTCTGCAAATATCTAATTTCATTTCTTCATTTTTTTCTGGCACAGTTAACTGTTCGTGCAAAATCATCGCTACTTGTGCTATGAAGGAACTAGTTTAATTACATATGACTTGACTGACCTTGGCACTGAAGAGTCGAACAAGCTGCCCCGAGGTCCCCATCACGCCTGGACATAAATAATCAATGAAATGAGTAACAGTCTGACGTCTACACTAAACTCTCGGTACTTGACTGCAAAAGGAACGACAACATCCAAACAAGATACTCTGCCTTTGATTCTGCGTTTGGCTGTTGTTGTTGTGGTTGTTATTGTTGTTGCTGCTGCTGCTGTTGTTGTTTTGTTTTGTTTTGTTTTGTTTTGTTTTGTTTTGTTTTGAGTGCTTTTTTTTTTGGCTGTTGTTTTCGTGTTTGTTGTTTTCATCTGTTTGTTGTTTTCATCTGTTTGTTGTTTTCATCTGTTTGTTGTCTGGGGTTTTGTTGTTGTTGTTGTTGATTTGTTTGTGGGGTTTTTCTTGTCCTTTTGATTTTTTTTTCGGTGGGGGGGGGGGGGGGGTTAGTTTATGGTTTTCTTAGCTAACAAATTTCGTACCACGCAGGAGTATCCCACGCTTTTGACTCTTTTTCGATATTGTCCCTGTATGCGAAAATCAGGCAAGATGAACGGCTCTTACTGCAGCAAACACGAGTATAACCAAAGTGCAACACTCCCCTCTAAGCCAAATTTAAATCCATGCAGACATAAATTAATTATGATATTTTTAGTGAAGCCACTGGAGCACAGCCCCAAACTTACTTGATAGGACTTGAGTTAAAAGTCTCTTTGAGACGCTAGTTGGTTGCTATCACTGAAGGTGGTAACCAAGAGGGTACCTTACTGTTTGCTGTTGTTATCATTATGTGTTTTACTGAAAAAGATGCATTACTCACCGCCAAACACTTGCAAACGTGGCCATGACGTCAGACCACGACACACGTCAGAATAAGGCTTCCAGTGAGGAGTCCACGCATCCAGCGCATGGTTTGGCAGGGACTGTTCGGATTTTCAGACCTTTCACACACGTTCGGTGTCGAACTGAAGTGAAGGCCCCACTGATTTCACGGTACGCCAGATGACACTGTGTTGATCAGTCAGAGCGAAATGCAACGGAAACCTAACGCGTAATAGCGGTATTGCTAATCGCTCCCAGGTGCAGCTGATGTTGAAACGCGCTCTCTCTCTCTCTCTCTCTCTCTCTCTCTCTCGCGGGGAGCCGGGGTGGTCGAATGGTAGAGCGTTGGACTTCTAATGCTCGGGTCGTGAGTTCGATGCCGGCTGGGGCCAAATATTTGTGCTGGCTTTTTCATCCTTGCCCCGTCTTTGATATCACCCTATGTGGTGGAAAAGGACGTTAAACCCCCAAACACCCACCCACCCACCCCACCCCCCCTCGCTCTCTCTCTCTCTCTCTCTCTTTAACAGAATTCTTTGAGCAGCACTCTCTCTTCCATCCTCACCAGTCAGGTTTTCGGAGAAAGCACTCCTGTCACACAGCCCTAGCACGACTGTCGGATATATGGTTATCTGCCATGAATAATTCAGAACTAACTGGAACCTTGTTTGTTGATTTACGGAAAGCCTTTGACCTTGTCGACCACAACATTCTTCTCACTAAGCTTACACTTTATCTAAGTAACGCCTCATCAGCTGATCAAGGTTTAGTCCCTACGGCCAACAGCTCTCCGTTACATTGTCCTAAGAGTCTAATCCAAACGCCTCCCAAGGCGCCTGAGGCGTCCCACTTTTTCAGATCTTACCTTAGCGACCGACACCAGCAGGTCACCGTCAATGGGTCTTTTTCTTCAAACGGGTTAGTAACACGAGGAGTACCCCAAGGTTCCATCCTTGGACCCCTCTTATTCTGCATATTTATCAACGACCTCCCGTTACACCTTAACCACGAACAAGTATCATGCGACTTATTCGCTGACGACGCTACCATTCACACCTCCAACAAAAACATCAACACAGTTAGCGGACGGTTGCAGCGGGGCTTGGATGAAGTGTCCAACTGGTGTGAACGTAACTCCATGGTACTTAATCCGTCCAAAACTGAGTGCATGATCATAACGACGAGACAGAAACATCAGCTCAACCCACTTGCACTCAATTTGTCTCTCCATAACCAGGCCATTGTTCAAGTCAATGAACACCGTTTGCTGGGTGTAATCGTTGACAACCAGTTGAAATGGCAGGCCAACATTAATAAAGTCTGCAAAAAAGTATCGAGAAATTTATTCCTACTGTCAAGGCTGAGACATTTCATTGACACAGACACTCGAAAGTTATTCTATTCGGCCCACATCAAGACTCATATTGACTACGCCTCTACCATATGGGATGAAAGCAGTGACGTACACCTAAAAAGACTCAACTCCCTACATCGACGAGCAGCAAAACTGATCCTACCTGACCCCTCCTTATCCACTGACCAGAAGCTCCGGAATCTAGAGATACTCCCTCTTTCAAAACAACTTCTTTTTAATAAAGGCGTTTTCATGTATAAAATCCTTAATGGTTTTCTTCCCCACTACCTCAGTCATCTCTTTACTACTTCAGACTCCCGTTACCCAAACTCCAGGTTACGCCTAATTATCCCACGTCCAAGGATAGATATATTTAAAACTAGCTTATCATTCTCGGGTGCCACTCTTTGGAACAGCTTGCCCACTCTCATTACAAGAAGTAGTTCACTCTCATCGTTTAAAAAGGATTTCATAAATTTTTTGGTATCCTAGATCATGAGCTGCTCATTGTCATTGCTATGGCTATGTCACTGCTTTTCACCTGCACATGCGTCATTACATTTTATTTAGCGCCAAGTACCCACTTTCACCTTTCAGCAATATGAATAACGTTCTCTTATCTGTGCGAGATAACTCATCGTCATTTTTGTCCACTTCTATAGAAATTATGACATTATTTCCGCTTATGATTATGTTCTGCATAGGTGCGTGCGAATAATTCATGCGTGATGTTATGTGTGTGTGTGTGTGTGTGTGTGTGTGTGTGTGTGTGTGTGTGTGTGTGTGTGTGTGTGCTTTTTTTTTTTTTTTTTTTTCTTATTCTTCTTTCTTAATTTTTCAGTAGTATTAGCTCAGGTAGTGTAGCAACGGCAAGTTTTAAAATTGGTATGAATATGCCTGTAACTTCTACCGTTGTAAAATAAAGGTTCTTGTTCTTGTTCTTGTTCTTGTTCTCTCATGGGGCCTTGCTTCTGAATCAGTGAAAATTATGCCAGATTCCATTTCCCGTTGGCTTTTGTTATCAATGGACTCCGATACAACTGACAACCGTAAAGGAGATAGTTTGCGTTGCTTTTTGGCGCGTTGTTATGAGAGAGAGAGAGAGAGAGAGAGAAAGAGAGAGAGTCGTCAAGTTGTTGAACCTCACCTGCAAGGCTGATTGTTAGAAGCTGACGGTTTGTGTCGGCGTGGTGTTGGCGTCTTGGTTGATCAGTTGACTGACGTCCTGCTGTCTACTCCAGACCGCCTGATTAACATACAAATCATCGGTATACCACGTGACTTTGTCACTCGCCCTCCTCGTGTTGGATCCAGCCAATCAAATACACATTAAGCGCGGTATTATGACTAAAATACAATCAGGCAGTATCCTGAACTAACGTAGTGAGGTAGCATATCTGGGAACTCATCTCTCTTTTATTGAAAAATTGTTTTCTGCTCGTGCTAGTGTCTGTATATTGTTTTCTGTCCGTGCTAGTGTCTGCAATTGTTTTCTGCTCGTGCTAGTGTCTGTATATTGTTTTCTGCTCGTGCTAGTCTCTATATATTGTGTTTTCCGCTCGTGCTAGTGTCTGTATATTGTTTTCTGCTCGTGCTAGTGTCTGTATATTGTTTTCTGCTCGTGCTAGTGTCTGTATATTGTTTTCTGCTCGTGCTAGTCTCTATATATTGTGTTTTCCGCTCGTGCTAGTCTCTATATGTGACCCTCCACCACGAAATGAGTCGTCTTGTAACATGAACAAATAGCACAAGAAGACTCATTTCGTGGTGGAGGGTCACATATATTGTGTTTTCTGTCCGTGCTAGTGTCTGTATATTGTTTTCTGCTCGTGCTAGTCTCTATATATTGTGTTTTCTGCTCGTGCTAGTGTCTGTATATTGTTTTCTGTCCGTGCTAGTGTCTATATATTGTGTTTTCTGCTCGTGCTAGTGTCTGTATATTGTTTTCTGTTCATGCTAGTGTCTGTATATTGTTTTCTGTCCGTGCTAGTGTCTGTATATTGTTTTCTGTCCGTGCTAGTGTCTGTATATTGTTTTCTGCTCATGCTAGTCTCTATATATTGTGTTTTCTGCTCGTGCTAGTGTCTGTATATTGTTTTCTGCTCGTGCTAGTGTCTGTATATTGTTTTCTGCTCGTGCTAGTGTCTGTATATTGTTTTCTGTCCGTGCTAGTGTCTGTATATTGTTTTCTGCTCGTGCTAGTGTCTGTATATTGTTTTCTGCTCGTGCTAGTCTCTATATATTGTGTTTTCCGCTCGTGCTAGTGTCTGTATATTGTTTTCTGCTCGTGCTAGTCTCTATATATTGTGTTTTCTGCTCGTGCTAGTGTCTGTATATTGTTTTCTGCTCGTGCTAGTGTCTGTATATTGTTTTCTGTCCGTGCTAGTGTCTGTATATTGTTTTCTGTCCGTGCTAGTGTCTGTATATTGTTTTCTGTCCGTGCTAGTGTCTGTAATTGTTTTCTGCTCGTGCTAGTGTCTGTATATTGTTTTCTGCTCGTGCTAGTGTCTATATATTGTGTTTTCCGCTCGTGCTAGTGTCTGTATATTGTTTTCTGCTCGTGCTAGTGTCTATATATTGTGTTTTCCGCTCGTGCTAGTGTCTGTATATTGTTTTCTGCTCGTGCTAGTGTCTGTATATTGTTTTCTGTCCGTGCTAGTGTCTGTATATTGTTTTCTGTCCGTGCTAGTGTCTGTAATTGTTTTCTGCTCGTGCTAGTGTCTGTATATTGTTTTCTGCTCATGCTAGTGTCTGTATATTGTTTTCTGCTCGTGCTAGTGTCTGTATATTGTTTTCTGTCCGTGCTAGTGTCTGTATATTGTTTTCTGCTCGTGCTAGTGTCTGTATATTGTTTTCTGCTCGTGCTAGTCTCTATATATTGTGTTTTCCGCTCGTGCTAGTGTCTGTATATTGTTTTCTGCTCGTGCTAGTCTCTATATATTGTGTTTTCTGCTCGTTCTAGTGTCTGTATATTGTTTTCTGCTCGTGCTAGTGTCTGTATATTGTTTTCTGTCCGTGCTAGTGTCTGTATATTGTTTTCTGTCCGTGCTAGTGTCTGTATATTGTTTTCTGTCCGTGCTAGTGTCTGTAATTGTTTTCTGCTCGTGCTAGTGTCTGTATATTGTTTTCTGCTCGTGCTAGTGTCTATATATTGTGTTTTCCGCTCGTGCTAGTGTCTGTATATTGTTTTCTGCTCGTGCTAGTGTCTATATATTGTGTTTTCCGCTCGTGCTAGTGTCTGTATATTGTTTTCCGCTCGTGCTAGTGTCTGTATATTGTTTTCTGTCCGTGCTAGTGTCTGTATATTGTTTTCTGTCCGTGCTAGTGTCTGTAATTGTTTTCTGCTCGTGCTAGTGTCTGTATATTGTTTTCTGCTCATGCTAGTCTCTATATATTGTGTTTTCTGCTCGTGCTAGTGTCTGTATATTGTTTTCTGCTCGTGCTAGTGTCTGTATATTGTTTTCTGCTCGTGCTAGTGTCTGTATATTGTTTTCTGCTCGTGCTAGTCTCTATATATTGTGTTTTCCGCTCGTGCTAGTGTCTGTATATTGTTTTCTGCTCGTGCTAGTCTCTATATATTGTGTTTTCTGCTCGTGCTAGTGTCTGTATATTGTTTTCTGCTCGTGCTAGTGTCTGTATATTGTTTTCTGCTCGTGCTAGTGTCTGTATATTGTTTTCTGTCCGTGCTAGTGTCTGTATATTGTTTTCTGTCCGTGCTAGTGTCTGTAATTGTTTTCTGCTCGTGCTAGTGTCTGTATATTGTTTTCTGCTCGTGCTAGTCTCTATATATTGTGTTTTCCGCTCGTGCTAGTGTCTGTATATTGTTTTCTGCTCGTGCTAGTGTCTGTATATTGTTTTCTACTCATGCTAGTGTCTGTATATTGTTTTCTGTCCGTGCTAGTGTCTGTAATTGTTTTCTGCTCGTGCTAGTGTCTGTATATTGTTTTCTGCTCGTGCTAGTGTCTGTAAATTGTTTTCTGCTCGTGCTAGTGTCTGTATATTGTTTTCTGCTCGTGCTAGTGTCTGTATATTGTTTTCTGCTCGTGCTAGTGTCTGTATATTGTTTTCTGCTCGTGCTAGTGTCTGTAAATTGTTTTGTGCTCGTGCTAGTGTCTGTAAATTGTTTTCTGCTCGTGCTAGTGTCTGTATATTGTTTTCTGCTCGTGCTAGTCTCTGTAAATTGTTTTCTGCTCGTGCTAGTCTCTGTATTTTGTCACCACAGCTGGGAATGGCAAGTCGGGACTGAGAAGAGCGAAAAGATCCGGAAGGAGTGTAGGGAACAGTCAGTTGTTGGAGATACTGTAGTGCAGATCCATGAACTTAATGGTACGTAAAGCAGAGAACTTTGTATTCAATTCAATTGAATCTAGTGTTCATTTGTACAGCGCAGTAGTTCTCCATGAAACAGATCATGCTTGTTTGTATCTAGATTCAGTTGTATTCAATGGTGCTCAATAGTATTCAATGCGTTTTAATAATAATAATAATAATAAAGGGTATTTGTGGCGCCCCATCTCGCAAGAGCTCAGGGCGCGTACATAAACATAACATAAAAACAGCGTATATAACTTACAACACACAACACACACACACACACAACACACACACACACACACACACACACACACACACACACACACACACACACTGATTTTTTTTTTTGCAGGTGGCATGCAGAGATCGAGGGGGGGGGGGGGTGGTTCTACTGCATGGAGAAAAGATGTGTTTTAAGTTGAGATTTAAAGACTGCTAACGACTGAGCATGGCGGATGTGAGAGGGGAGGCCGTTCCATTTTGAATGAGATGGGAAGCCAATGACGTTGTTTCAGCACACGTCAGATGTGATTCGTAGCCTTGGTTCTAGTTACAATTCTCGCAATTGCATTTTGGATTTTCTCAAGTCCTGACAGAAAGGGAGGACGGAAGACGCCAGAGGGAGCTGTTGCAGCAGTCCAGTGTTAAGTCAATGATACAGCGATAGTGTTGGCGGCAGGTTGGTTCAGGTACTGGCCAAACTGGTGATTTCAGGTGCTGGTGCCTGATTGTCATGACACTGCTGACACGGGCAGTCATGTCCACACTTGAGTTCTGACCGTTAGCAGGAAAACGTCAGCCATGATGATGAGTTCCTGACAAGTACATACAGTACCACGCAATAAGATGAACGACTTTCCAACTGCTTGCTGTGTGTCCTATGCTATGTAAATGTGTGTATTCCAGCGCATATACTTATAACATTTCAGGTGTCCAAAGGCCCAGGGTATCTCCTGAATTAACTAAGAAATTTTATTTAATCAGAGGATCAAATGAAAGGAAATCATTCAAAAAACAAATGTGCGGTGTCCATTCGGGCTTCAATTTATTATAAAAAATAATGTTACCATGTGTGTTTTTTCTGAGCCTTAGAGGATTAAGATACACATAGATACGCATATCGATTTCAGCGTTTCATTGCTGGTTTCGAAAGTACTACAACGCAGATGCCACGTGTTCAGTGTGAAACAGAGAGAACGCTAGGGAAAAGTAACACAACAGGCAGGCAGGGTGGGTGGCAACAGGTTTTCACTAATGGCCAATTTCCCGTTTATGAGAAACAATAACGAACAGCGCTGCATAATAGTTCTACGCGTCTCAAACAAGCAAACAGTCAGTTCTACCGGCTATGTTTAGTTCCAAATGATAGATCAGGCTTTTGCACATCCAAGGTTAGTTTGTCCACTAATTCCTGCGTGCAGATATGACAAATAATGTTGGTGTTTCTATTCTGGAACAAAAGACACCAACCCATTCAGGACAAAAAACTAAAGTTTTTCATCAGTGACTGAAGTGAACTGGATTTCTGGAAATGGTAACAATATGAATTTATGAAAGTTGTGTGACCGGGTGCCCAGGGAGGGTCCGGTACATACAGGCAGCGCAGGGACACAAAACACAGCGGTCGCTATGGCATGGTTTATTCAGGAAAACAGTACGAACGTAGAGTGGACAGAAACAATCGTGGACTGACACGTGCAGTGACTCGTGGCAAGGCTGGCTGGCGACTGTCCAGTGAAGCGTAGCTCGCGTCTACTTAAGAGGTCGGAGCGGCCCGCAAAGAAAGCACTGCCCCGTGTGCAGCAGAAAGCAAAACACGTGGACCAGAAGCAGCGAAATTTGTGTTTCTTACACACCGAAAACTGGCCACAGTGGGCGTAATATAACAGCTAGAAACTTCGAAGAAACAGCATCTAAAGCGCGTGAAAAATACTTTAAAATGGTATAAGTTTGGAACATTATCAATATACAGAGAATTTCCTATCGCCGACTAAAGAGCGTAAAGACAGGAACCACGCATTTCAAAAGTGGTGAAAATGACAAAATGCGCCTGTTATTGAAACTATAAAACAGCGCTAAAAACAAACCATGAATGAAAGTACAAACTCTCCTGAAACTACTACAGTTTACATGATAACGCTGTTGGGTGACTGCGGAGATATTTGGACACAAACACAACTAACTGGCACATGAGCCATCGTGGATCCGCAACGCTGCACGCGTGCGACTAGTTCGGGTCACCCATGAGTGATCGGGGAAGTCACATCTTGGTGGGTGGGTGTTTGGGGGTTTAACGTCCTTTTCCACCACATAGGGTGATATCAAAGACGGGGCAACGATGAAAAAGCCAGCACAAATATTAGGCCCCAACCGGGATCGAACTCATGACGCGAGCATTAGAAGTCCAACGCTCTACCATTCGGCCAACCCGGCTCCCCTCACATCTTGGTAGTTCGGGTAACCCATGAGTGATCGGGGAAGTCACATCTTGGAGTTCAGTTAACCTATGAGTGATCGGGGAAGTCACATCTTTGTGTTAGCAGCCGACTATTTTAGGACACTGACTTGAGCGGTTTTAAAACTTTAAATGCTAGAGCTGCGGAATATCGACGAGTATTTTTATCCAAGACGCAAATCAACCCTGAGCTTTAGCGAAGGCTTGATTGCGTCTTGGATCAAAATACGAGTCGGTATACCACAGCTTGATGGGGTGTAAATGCTTTATCATCCTTTTTATGGGCCGGTTTATGGTATATTTTGAACGTTTATCCCAGTACAAACTGACAGTCGACAGCTGCTGCACATAGCAGACGAACGAGTTTGTACGTCGGCAGAGCACGACGCCGATAGAATAAAGTGCGCCTTTTTATGCTGGCAAGAAGGTGTCAGTTCACTCATGAACTCAAATCCAAACCAAAAAAACCCCAAGTTTTAAGCTTCCACTAAAGACACAAACAAACATGCTAACGCTTTCAAGGAAATGTGAATTTGCGGGGTGAATGCGAAACCGATCAAGGACAGCTCAGTCTGTTTACGCTTTGCACGATGAGGGCCCGTTCGGGCGGGATTCTTCCTGTCGCGATTCTTCACGAAATATGAAGCTTTGTGAGTGTTTATTCTAATATTTGTAATACATGTACACCGATTAAAGTGTCCTTCCTCCAGCAGCTACATTTTATAACTGCATGCATGATTCAAACGATTCAAGAAGCTTCTGTTCAATCGGAGATCTATCTCACGAATCCGCTGCCATTCTCTGCGCCGATAGCAGACTACCGACTCTGTCCATTCTGTTCAGCTTTATCATGTCACAGGTTTAGGGTTTCCTAACGTTGAAATTGCTTTTGAATTGAGAGCGCAGCGTTTGGTAGGTCAAGTCTGCTGCCGTCTCGAACTTGAGCAGCGGGATTTGTGTCCGGTGTGGTATAGTTAATGGACCCCCCCCCCCCCCCACCCCCGGTCCAATAACTTTAAATTTAATGGATCCCCGGGGTCCAACAATTATAATCAGAGGGTATACATGTAATTATTGGACCCCCTCTATGGTTGTTCGACCCCCCCTTTCACTTAAAACTAGAGGAGCAAAGCCTCCTTGGCTCATTTGTGGGATAGGTCAAGGTCATTCAAAAGAGTATGTTTGTAAAGTTCTTATCACTAGCTATCCTGAAGTAAGGTGTCTTGTGTTCAAGTTCCCAAGAAAACGGCAAATCGCGATATAACAGTTTACCTTGGGTCAAGGTCATTCAAATGAGATCTGTAAGTGAAGAGCTTATCAGTGACCATCATTGTACCAAGTTTGATAGCTCTAAGTTTTGTAGTTTCTGTACAAATGGTAATGTAAAATTTCAAAACAGGCTCCCGTAATGACCTTGACCTTGAGTCAAGGTCACTCAAATGGGTATGTCTGCATAGGTCTCTTTGTTGTCTATCATTGTGCCTTGTTTGGTGCCTGTACTGTTTGTTGTTCCCAAGAAATTGCTAACGTTAAAGTCTCCGCAAAACATGTTGAATGGCCTTGACCTTGACTCAAGGAAATTGAATACAAGTATGGCAGTACAGGTTTCGTCAATGTCTATCATCAAGCAAAGTTTGATGCCTCTGGTACATTCTGAGAAAATGGACACTAAAATTCCCTTATTAAAATCACCTTTTGTTACGATAATGGTGATGTCAAAGCCGGTTGTAATAGGACAAGACCCTTTCCAGTATTGACACTAGTGAAATTCAGTCCCACAATTGCCTCATCGAATCGGCCACTTGACGCTAAATTCAAACTGCCATACCCCCACCCCCACCTCTTTATGAAATAAATTTAGTACTAAACTCTGTTTGAAATGTTTGTAGGTGTGCTGGTTGGTTGTATGTTTGTTTGTACCGCTACCTTTTAAGTTGTTTCTCTATAGAGAAACAACTTTATGAGACGGGGCAGATTTTGCTACGCGCAGCAGCAAGTTTCAGTGATACAAAACAAAACTGACGTTTCTCCACACAATACTTACTTTCACGCACACAGTGACGTAACGAAATCTGCGTCATAGACACCTTACGTGCACACTATGCTGCTGCGTTCTTTTTGGCGGGAGTTGTGAGACGTGTGTGTGTGTGTGTGTGTGTGTGTGTGTGTGTGTGTGTGTGTGTGTGTGTGTGTGTGTGTGTGTGTGGACGGATGTAATGATGGCTATCTCCTAAACCACCTCGTTGGAGGCCTTTTTACTGTGAGATAAAATGGGAATTCACTTTCTCCAGAGCTACCTTTCACGATTTTTAGCCTGCCGCATTTTCAGAAGAGTTATCGCCGATTAAAAAAGATTGGTCATGTTACGAATTTTTTCGGAAAAAATGTTCAAATGGCTTCATTTTCTGAAATCGGGAAGATCATCCAATTATACTGCCTGTTTTCGTAGCATAGCTCTGTAGCTCTGACAAGTTTTGTGTAAGAAAAATATTTCCGAGGTAGGGGTGGTTTGCATATAAATTCAAATATCTATGAAAAGACTCCTTCAAATTACTCATCATTCCGGTATTTTTGTCACTTGTGCCGACTGCACATATGACATGAACTACTGCACTATTAAAGCTTTAGTATTAAGAATGACAGAGCATTTAGATAAACACATTTTTTCACGTTTCTGCGAGAAGCGCCGGTCAAAAAAGTTCCAATTTTGCACTTTCGTAAGTACAATCCAAGGCACTTAAGTCCACGTTTCATCAGCTCTCTAGATCTTCCAGATTTTATGTCAAAATTAATTCAGTCACGGAAGTCACAAAAGCAACAAGGAAATCACAAGATATGAAGAAGTATCATCTGTCAGACGAGCAGCGTGAGGCTGACGTCAAATGTTTGGTTCACAGACAAAATCTGCAAGTATCGTCACTGCTTCCGACATTTCATCAGCCCTCTAGAACTTCCAGATTTCATGTGAAAAATAATTCAGTCGGAGAAGTCACAAAGCCAACAGGGAAATCACAAGACATAACAAGCATCATCAGACGATCTCAGTGCTAGAGGCTGACGTCAAAAGTTTAGCAAATAAAAGCGACATAAAAGGGACAGAAACCACTTAACTTTGACAAGGGACGGCACAGGTCGACGTTTCGGCTTTCGCCTTCTTCAGGAAAGTTTAGTTCACGGAATTGACGTCATCTCTCTCTCTCTCTCTCTCTCTCTCTCTTTCTCTGTATGACGACCTGCCTGAGGCTGACGTCAAATGTTTAGTTCACGGAACTGACGTCTCTCTCTCTCTCTCTCTTAGTCGAAAAGGTGAGGTCGGTTACCGTGCACTCCCCCGGCAACTCTATGAGACCAGTTTAAAAATGAACCTTGGGGTATGCTGAGCACATTAGATCATAGTTCCCAAAAATCGGCTGGGTTGCACCAAGAGTTACAGCCCCTTAAGTGAGGGTACTGTCCGCGCTCACTGACCACACACACCATAATGCATTGAAAAGCAGTGATTTCAATCACTCAAAAGTTTCCTTTATATTTCACAATATGACTAAGACCATGTATGACTATGTTTGTTTATAAACGTCTCTTGTCTTCAATAAAACAAACAAAAACAAAATACAGCCGGATACTGCTTCACAGTGTTGGTTGACGTAAGCCAAGTATTCCACCAGTGGGGAAAGTCTTGAATGGAGGGAGACAATGCCTTGTTCTCTTTCCTTGAGTCTAATGTATCATATCTGTGAGCATTTCTTTGTCTCCTATACCGTAAGTGGGGTATGCTGGTTATTTCAAACTTGACTGTGTCCTTCTGCAATGTGTCTTGGTGTCACAATATCAGATTTAACCTCCTACCCCCCAAATTGTCAAATTACAAGAAATCTCTCGTGGATTATCCCAAGCAATGTTTTGCCAGTAAAACTACTATCAATGAACACGTTTGCAGAGAAAGTGTTAATCTCTACCAGAACATGTGAAAAAACGTTAGGTAGAGTGCATCTAAAGCAGCCCTTAGCCCTTAGCGTCACAGTAACCGATTTAAGCTCCCCACCCCCCCCCCCCCCCAAAATGTTGAATTACAAGACATGTCTGTAATGGTAACCCCAAGCGATGTTTTGCCACTAGAACTACTACAAATCAACATGTCTTCAGAGAAAATAACATTATGCACCAGAAAAAAAAAAATTGGAAAAAGTCGGATAAAACTTGCGCATCATGGTTAATTGCGTGGGTTCAAGTCTTAGTAGAATCAGGACATTTTTTGCCATTTTGTCGACAAGGTAAAGCTGGTTACCTGGAACCCGGCCCCAGCGACTCTATTAGACTGGTTTAAAAATCAACCTTAGGGTGTGCTGAACACATTAGATCATTGTTCCCATAAATCCGTTGGCTTGCACCAAC
Organism: Batillaria attramentaria; assembly: GCA_018292915.2. Lineage (NCBI taxonomy): Eukaryota > Metazoa > Mollusca > Gastropoda > Batillariidae > Batillaria > Batillaria attramentaria. The sequence continues at coordinate 682,367 of JACVVK020000163.1, read as the reverse complement.
AGTTACAGCCCTTAACGTATATGACCCCCCTACGCACTGAAGACAAGCAACAGACTGCAATTGACAAACACGCAATTTCAATCACTCAAAACAAATTGTCTTCTATTTGCCAATACAGATCAAACCATCCATGGCCGTGTTTATATGCGTCTCTCGTCTGAAATAATACAAACAGAAATGAAATACAGTCGGATACTGCTTCACAGTGTTGACTTACGTAAGTCTAGTGTTCCAGCAGTGGGGAAGGTCATGAATAGAAGCAGACAATACCCTGTTCTCTTTTCTTAAATCAAACGCATCATATCTGTCAGCACCTCTTTGTCTCCTATATCGTAAGTGGAGTACGGTGGTTATTTCAAACTTGACTCTGTGATGCTGCAATGTGTCTTGGTGTCACAATATCAGATTTAACCTCCCACCCCTCAAATTGTCAAATTACAAGAAATCTCTTCATGGATAACCCCAAGCGACGTTTTGCCAATGAAACTAATACCAATCAACACGTTTTCATACTAAGTAATAATATCAGCCCGAACATGTGAAACTGTCACGTATGGTGCATCAAAACTAGCCATTGAAGGGAACAACCAGTGCGTATGTAAGGCACTAGAAGGTTCAAAGGGTTTCTTAATCAGGAGAGATTTCTGAATTTATGATGTGTTGCAATACACGTCTGAACATGAAAGCCTCTATATTCGTAACGTCGCTGAGATGGAAAACTTCCGCTTTTCAAGCTCTAGGGTTGTTTGTCAGATACGAGGATGTTTCATTTGGCCATCGAGACCGTTTTCGTGACCTTATAGCTTCTACTATTAGAGAAATACGACTTCCTTTGGGCCTACCGTCCATTCCTGAACACATCGGGACTCCACAAATGTTTTAAAAATAGCAACCAATCAGCGCCGTCTAGCTGGTCCTCAGTCCGCAACCAAATAACGTCGTCTGTCCAGACCGGCCCCCGTAGTGTAGTGGTTAGCACTTCGGACTATGGACCGGGAGACCCGGGTTCGAGTCCCAGCCGAGACAAGCGGGATTTTTCCTACCTAGGTCGGCTCCTACCCAGAGCGGGTGTGCTATGGGCCCAGTGGGGAGGCTGTTGCCACACAGCCGAGCTTCACCCACTTCACGGGTGCGACTTTGGGGGTGCCTCCCATAGTATGACACGTCTTATGATGTGGATGATTACACGGCTGGCACCGCAGGTGCCGTAGTTCCCGGGCCTGGTTAATGCCGGGATATTTATGACAGGAAGTGTGGAATGCGGCCCTGTCCCGCAGTCCCAAACCACATGGACCTCCATAGCATCATCTTACTATCATCCTCATCTCCATCATCATGCATAATAAAAATTGTCCCAGCTTCCGAGTCAGTCCTCCGTGGGTTCCACCCATGACCTGGGAGGAACACCACTGGAGCTGGCAAAGAGCTGGGGCAGCAAAAAAAAAAAAAAAAAAACGTTGGCACTCGACAAACGTTTTAAAAATAGCAGCCAATCAGTGCCGTCTAGCTGGTCTTCAGTCCGCAACCAAATAACGTCGTCTGCTCAGTACTGTACGTGGTACACTTGAGTATGTACACTTCTAGAACAACTTATGCGCCGACCAGTGAAACTACAATGGTCTCAGATGCCATAATTATTCAGTGAGACCCAGGTGACCGACTCTGATGCACAGAGTCGGCGCAGTCGATGAAACGTTTTTTGGTTTTTGTTTTTTTTTTTCCACGCGCCTGTCCTACGTATCGAAACTTTTAACATCTGTTTCTGAAGTGTATGTCTGAGCCGGTCGAAACACCGACTTCAAACGCTCGCTGCCATAACGCTCTCAGTGGAGAATCAAAATGATTTACACTATTGACTAGCAGCTGTTGCTTATCGACCGACGGCTTGTGTAATTATTGTCGATACATGCATTTCGGGGTGTCAGTGTAAGTTGCTACGATTGATTTTCACGAGACCGTAGGTGTCAGAACTTTTATCTTTCTTCTCGGCACTGTGTCCGATATTTGTAGGGTCGTACAGCCTAGGGGGTCCAGTGGTATAAGGACCGGACCAGTCTAAGTCGTGTTGGAGTGGAAGGGGGAGGGGGGGGGGGGAGGGGCTTGGCCGACTGATAAAGTAACAGTTGCCAAATTTTTGCTCAGGGTGGTGGGAGTCGGGGTGGGGGGTGCAGAGGCTCGATTTTAGATATACTGTTAGATCTGTTAGGTGTTTCGGCTGTCCAATGACATACAAAGCACTCATCTCCTAGATCTAGGTAGCGCTCTCAGCTTTACTTACTTCCTCTACTTTGAAACTGACCTGATTGTGCGTATGTTTTTGGCTTTGTTCCTACTCATATATATATATATTCTGGGGCAGCCTTTTAGTGCTAGTTGGACGCTGCAGCCCTCGTGGGTATCGCCGCATGCTCACCTGATGAGGGTCCCATTGACCCGAAACCATGGTCGTGAGCGGCTAAAATCACCAATTCATATGGCCTTGGTCGTACCGACCATTTTCCTCCCGGTGGGAGGGGAATGGGGGCACTATGAATGGTGAGATACCCTTAGATCTGTTAGACGTTTCAGCGGTAGGATGGTAGGTCTCCCCCCCCCCCCACCTCCCATTGTGGCTTGTAGCCAATATAGGGCAAGGCGGACTTGTCCAATGGCATACAAAGCACACACCTCCTAGATCTAGGGAGCGCTCTCAGCTTTACTTACTTCCCCTATATATATATATATATATATATATATATATACAGCCGCACTCGCCTAAACGAAACACGCTTAAGCAAAAAACTCGGATAACAGAAACCAAAACCAATTCCCCGCGTGTGTGTGTGTGTGTGTGTGAGGGTGGGGGAGGGGTGGAGGTGGAAGTGGGGGTGGGGGGTGTGGTGGAGTGCAGGAACGGAGTAGAGCGTACATTGATTTGTGCGTACAGTAATGCGACCGCATTTGTGTGTGTGTGTGTGTGTGTGTGTGTGTGTTTTCACCATTTAGTTTTATAGTTTGGTTGTTGTTTTTTTGTTTGTTTGTTTTTTAATAAAGCCCCACTGAAGAAAGCGCTTATAACTTGTCACTGTTTTGATCTTATTCATTTAAACACACACACACACACACACACACACACACACACACACACGCACGCACGCACGCACGCACGCACGCATGCACGCACGCACGCACAGAGAGAGAGAGAGAGAGATTTATCTGTGTTACTAGTCTCAGGAATCAATAAGCACGACCCGTGTCTCTCTCAGACCGTTGCCATTATACACATTTGCATATACATATAGTATACATTTGCCCATAGAAAAGCAGCATACAGGTCTACAAACTTTCGCAAAATTATCAATTCGATGTTTCAGTTGCAAAGGGCAGCAAAGATATTCTCTTTAAAAAAAATTTCAGAAAACTTTACAAACATTCCAAGTGATTTTACAACTTATCCTGAAAAAAAAACTCGGTTAAGCCGAACTGCAGGGTGATTTCTCGGGAAAGGTTTGGCTTATCCGAACTCGGATATGCAGAAACTCGGATAAGCGAAACGATTTTCCATTCCCCGGGCGAGTTCGGCTTAAGCGTGTTTGACTGTATATATATATATATATAATGACCCGACAATGCGTGAACACACACACACACACACACACACACACACACACACGCGCGCGCGCGCGCACACACACACACACACACTATTGTATGCACCCGCTAAAGTTAGACCAAACAGCACTCTGCTGATACAAGTAAATACTGTCACAGTAACTCAAGCTTGGCAGTGTGAATGAGTTTTATTACGACGTGAAAATTTACATCACAAGGCATGTATATTTCTTAAATATGTAAATTGTATATCCAGGGGGGAAAAAAGGGCGTTTATAGATATTCCCTTTAAATTTTCGGTGGTCACACATATTTCCTAAATGCGCATTTCAACTGTACCAAATTTATACATATATATATATATACTGACTTTACAAAACGAACAAAGTCATGCTGGCTCCACACATCCCCGAAAGAGTTTAGAAATGGATGAATCCACGTTGAATAAGTAGAAAATACACTCCTTGAAAACTGTGAACAACTATTATTATTAAGAAAACATGGATCCCAAATTTTCGGGCCCTCCGCGGGTCCTTCATCAGGGGAATAACAATAAAATTTGGGATCCATGTTTTCTTAATAATAATAGTTGTTCACAGTTTTCAAGGAGTGTATTTTCTACTTATATATATATATATATATATATATATATATATATATAATATCAACATATTTCAAGATACAGTTCCTCCGCATTGCAGATGACATGTATAACATGTTTTCACTGTGCAAACTCATTCATTTTATCTACAAACATTGCACAGCAGTAAATATGTAAAATTCCATAGGCTTCCAGCATATACTACATAACCAAACAGCCACGCATGTATGTATAAGATATATTATAGTCGTTGATTTTTTTTTTTTGCGTAACTTGATCGTGAGAACAGTCGAGGATCACAAACACTGTACACTTTGCCCTACGCTACTCGGAAAATCGAGTCATGCCAAATTCCAAGTCGATGGCGACTCGTTTAACAACTCATTCATTCCCTTATGCATATTCATTAGCATTACAATACATCCATATCGAAATGAAGCTGAAAGCGAACTAACGGCTCATGTGCATATCATTCATAGATGACAAGTGCTACATGCATGGGGAAGTTTTGAGTGTTCGGTGATAAGACGGTGCCCATTTGTTGGATGCATCAACTTAGATACAGCCAGCTGGCTTTCTTCTCAGAACAACTTTCACTCATGTGTAACTCAGGCATAAACAAAATGGTATATTTGTACCCTAAAAAGAGCTTTAAACACACCTTTGGCTGCAAGTTATTGTAAATGCGTTTTGAGCACTTTGAAAACAAACAACTGGCCATGCACAGACTCGGCTGACTGACGATCCAAAGAACCGTGTCCGGCTGCGTGCTACAAAAAACAAAAATGGAGAAAATGGTCTCAAACAGCGTAAAAGTAGAAAGATTAAAAAAAATAAATGACTGGCAAGTTATATGAACAGACCCATGTGACTAGAGACTGGCTACCAGTAATGTGGTGTGATGTCGATTGTCCTCAGAAACTACAGGACATACAGTAGTCAGACATACAAAAGAATATTCACTCGTTCCTTTAAATAATAATAATAATAATCGCATTAATATAGGCGCTTTATCCCAAATATTTTGGCTCAAAGCGCCGCGAGCTAAACCCAACACGCACGCTCACGTGAATCACACGCATTCTCTCACACACAGGACATAAACGTATTACAATCACGTGGTGCGAAGGGTCAGCTCAGCTATTTAAATTTCGGAAGTTAGATATGCATTTATTTTTCAAACTTGGTGGGCTGAACATTTCCAAAGCAGAGGGGGAGGAAGCCGGAGTACCCGGAGAGAACCCCCGACGATCGGCCCGAATGAACGGTGCCACATACGAGAAGGAAAACTTCTTTGCCCCGAGTGGGGCTCGAACCCCTGACCTCTCGCATTGGTGACAAGTCTCTTAACCACTAGACCACCGACCGCCTTTGGCAAGAATACTGCTGACAACGCATGGCAACCACCATGTGACTCGTTGCCACCATACACTACAGACAGGCACCACAACCAACACATTAAAATAATGTTTGCAGAGGTCAACAGAATCGTTTCCAAATACAGCTGTAGCTACTATTCAGCAGTCGAGAGTGAATCGTTGGGATCTGTAATGATGACAAAGCAATTTACGTTTGTGATTGATAAACCAGTTTAAAGTATCCTAATTTAATAATCAAGTGATCAATTACTCCTGCATAAATTTTCTATATCTCTTAAAAGCCAAAGCAAGAATCACAGTTTAACTTGAAATCGTCAGATTACTAGCAGCCACTTCAAGCCACTAGCGGGGAAGGCCCACACCTAGCGTGATAGTGGCTTGAAGTGGTTTCTACTTTGCGCAGTAGCTTATTCTTTTAACGAGTCTTATCATATAGCAGGCTGGGGGTAATACAGGCTCAGGCTCTAAATGTAAAATCGCAATGATGTATTGCAAAAAGACACAAAATTTGAAACATACTGACAAGTAAATTCTCAGTGCGTAAGTTCACAAGAAAGATTTCAGAAACAACATGTCAAGCATCAACATCACCAAACTCTTTAGCATCTGTATCCTCATTCACTCACACACACACACACACACACACACACACACACACACACACACACACACACACACAAAACTATCTGAGGGTTCTATTTTTCAGATCTGTTTGATACCACCAATCACATCAACCAGCTTTTCAAACCCTTCAAGATCCGTTTGGACAACTACATGTACTCCAACCGGAAAGCAGATCTAAACTCCAGACCTGCCTACCCACCAAACATGACATGAGTAGTGCCAAAAACCAAATGAGTAGTTTCCTGGCCAAATGAGTAGTCCTAACATATCCCAACCAAAATGTGCCAGCTTGTTGCTTAAGCTACAAATCAACTATTCTATTCTTTGGCTTGTTTGATTCGACTGGTTACAGTGTACTAGCACAGTATCTCAGTATGTTTTGGTTTTTTTTTAAAGCCAAATTTCTTTCTACCAGGTATTTATACATCGTTAACCTTTGAATGAGGCTCATTCAAAAAGCTGGATTGGCGCGAGCAAAAGTTCAGATCGGATTTGACGAAACGCTAACCCCTAAACTACGTAGATTTAGGAAAAAAAAAAAAAATGTGTAGTGGGGCAATTAAATGCATAGTTGCATAGTAAGCCCACAATTACTTAGTTTTCTATGGTCAATGCGTAGTGTAGGCAGGTCTGAAACTCCTGAACTGTCTCCCACACCACACAGAACGTCACACCATCACAGCAGCTGCAGCAGCAGATTGCTCAGCCGTTCTTCATCCCTCTTGCACCACAATCAGACTTCCACTTGAGACACGCAGGCCTATAGTCAGCATGAGACGAGGCAGCAGCAAGTAGTCCACTGCTAACTCTTGGCAGGCTGTGTCGCGTTGACCTTGATGGGCTGCACATCTGCTGGCTTGAATTCTCTGAGGTGCAAAGAATCAGAAACCACATGAAGTCCAGTTCATGCAAATACCTGTAACTACGTTCTGGTTTCAAAACAGTGAACCAGGCACCTTTTACTAAACTAAACAAAACACTAGAAATCCTTGCATGGTGCTGTGTACAAGTCGGTTGGTTAACAGGCCCCTGTAGTGTAGTGGTTAGCACTTCGGAACATGGACTGGGAGACCCGGGTTCGAGTCCCAGCCGAGGCAAGTGGGATTTTTCCTACCTAGGTCGGCTCCTACCCAGAGCGGGTGTGCTATGGGCCCAATGGGGAGGCTGTTGCC
>JACVVK020000163.1:660000-670000 GCA_018292915.2 Batillaria attramentaria | reverse complement strand
ACAAATTCATTAGTAGTATACTCCAGTACCCACAACAGAAAAGTCATTACTCGGCACTGTTCTTGCCATTTTTATCTTGTTTCACGCTCCACTATGAAACGCAATTAAGAAATACTCAAAAAATGTAAAAATTATATTTACAAAAAAAAAAAAAAAAAGACTCACTTGAAAAAATCTGGTGAAACATCCAAGTCCTCTTCAATCACGATTGCATACTGAGCATCCTGGTATAAAAACAACAATGAGAGACAGACATCATTTCACTGACAATTTGGAGGTAAAGGTCATATTTATGAGCACGACTACTGAATAATGAGGCGGTCCACACAATTTCCAGAATCCATATACATGTAATGATAAAATTTTTCCATCTTTTTATATGTAAAGATATTTTTATACGTGCACGATTTTGCACAACGAAACACTGTATGCTGCATTTTCCATATAAAACTATCAAGCAATTTTCTTACAGGATAGAGGTTGAAGGTTGCTGTTAGGCTGGCTTTGTAGTGCTGGGAAATTCTAGCGTTCTTCACACCGAGCGGTGTGTGCTGAATCCCTCGTAATCCAAACAGTTTGGTCACTGCTAAAGGTTCCTGAAAGAAACATATCACCAACCATGCTTATGTTTTACCATGTTTCTAAATTCAATTCAATTTACTTCATCAATCCCAGACGGGAAATTACAGGCCACCATAAAACACAATAATAAGACATAATAATAAGACACAATAATAAGACATAATAACAACAAATAAAACTGGCACTAACAGAAGCCTCAGTCACGCACACAAGTAAATCTTGCACACAAGTGCACACACAAACAGACACACATCCGTCTAAGTCCAAAGCACTCACGCTCTTAAAATATAACACCACTCACAAGCACTTGCACACTCTTATATAAAACTTACTCTCACACACACACACATATAAAAGTCTTGTATACTCACACCCCTCAAAAAAAAACAACCAAAAAAAACCAAAAAACTCGCATACCAGTACATAAGTCTCGTGTGATATGCCACTACAACATGCCTTTGCCCAAATTTTTCAGGAGCATTTTTTCAGCTGTTCTCCATGTTTGTTCGAACAAAAACGTCTCCCATATGTCATGAGCCTTACCATCCCCGTACCAGGGGCCGACGCTACACTAGGCCCCCGCAACCACGGCCAAGTCGGGCTAACCGAGACCGAGCCGAGATAAGTAATAGCTAAGAAGGAAAAATATTAAAATACTCGGTGACAAGGAAAGTGGACAGTTGCGAACAACTTTAAGGCCCCCGTGTTATTTCACAGTGTGCACAGAAGCGAGGAATTCTGTCAAATTCACCGGCACAGTGAATTTTTAGCATGGCTCGGAGATTATTGTGCGTGGGAGTGATTTCCCTTGAAAACAAAAGCAGACGTTTTTTCCCGGGGGAATTTTGGTCACACCTGTCAACAACATCGTCTCCTCCAAATCCAGGGTATGGTATTATTTTGTTATGCTAACAACATTATACAGCTTAGCGAGGCGTTTCCAAATAATTAAGTGCTCTTGAACAATATGCAGCGCGAAATTAACGTCTGCTGTAAAGGACGTTAAACACCCAAACACCCACGTACTTTCTCTTTCGTGTAGTTTACAAATTTTAAAGTTGTTCGCAACTGTCCACTTTCCTTGTCACCGAGTATTTTAATATTTTTCCTTCTTAGCTATTACTTATCTCGGCTCGGTCTCGGTTAGCCCGACTTGGCCGTGGTTGCGGGGGCCTAGTGTAGCGTCGGCCCCTGGTACGGGGATGGAGCCTTACTGATGACTCCGGCCGGCTGCGCCGGTTATGTAGATAGGAAGGGAGGCAACTCCTGTGGTCAGAGATCAGGTAATGTGAGGGAGTTGCCTCCCGTTGCCTAGCAACGGTAAAACTTAGGCTGGTTTTCGTAGAGTAGGGGCTAAGTTCTAGTAGTAACACCATCGGGGAATGTATTGTAGGAATATACGTCTCCCATATGTCATGAGCCTTACAGACTATATCAAGAGTACAGTCGCATTCAGAAGCACAACTGTTCCTAAACAGAAACTGTCTACAATCAAGCCTAGTAATGTTACAATCAGCCACTTCCCAAACAGACAAGTGCCATCAGCTGCTTTCTCAATAGTCAAAATAACACCTTCCTTAGTACTGTAATACATGCTTGAGAGTGTTCAGTAATCATTACCTCAAAGTATCCATCAATGAACACGGTCACCATTTTGGGGTCTGCACCCGGGGCTGACAACAGTGTTCGCAGCATTCTGGACCAGACAGACCACACCGCAACATATCAACAGGCAGCACAAACCAAACTTGTGTGGACGGCTACAGATATACTGTAGTATGCAGGATGCATTCTAAGTTACAGAATTATGTACAGCTGTAATTTTGGTGTAACTCCATTCGGAGAATAGTGAAGGAGAAACTGTACACAAAGCCTGTCATCTTTTTCACTAGTCTCAAACTCCAGTTGAGTGAAAACCTAATGAGGATGTTGGTGTTCGGAGTGTGTAAAGCAGCTTACACTAACTAAAACAGCCATTTCAATGTCAGTACATGTACTGGGTAACTCTTAGAAGCGCATGCAAACATCATGCAATGCTTACAACCTACCAACCCTCCCGTACTCTCCGTTCATCATCAGAAAAACTGTTAACACTTTCAGCCCTACAGGAATCTAGGTCACGCATGCAGCCTCTGCCTGAGCGTTTTCCAGGCATGAGCATGGGTTACTGCTTTCTAAAGCTAATAACTCTTTAAGTTCTCGATGGATTTTCTTTAAATTTGGAGACATGTTTTATAATATATTGTTTGATATGTGTATTGACTTTTGAACAATTTCAATGAAAAGTGCATCAGTTATTGGGGTTGAAAGTTGTAGTTTGTTCCACGGTGTGGTCGGTACCAGGTACCGACCTAGGACAGTGATGCGGGCCCCACTGGTCGGTACCTGGTACCGACCGCGGTAAGAAAGTGTTAAAGGTTCCAAAATCAACTCTGAAGTCAGCTGGCGGTCGTTCATTTTCTTACGCCGCCCCCTCCGTCTGGAACGCTTTACCTGTCACCATTAGGGATCTTCCCACGCTGACTCAATTCAAAGCCCATTTAAAGACCTACCTCTTTAGGCAAGCTTTCGAGCTGTAGTCCGACCACTTTTTCATCAGCACTCAGCGTGTGTGTGTGTGTGTGTGTGTGTGTGTGTGTGTGTGTGTGTGTGTGTGTGTGTGTGTGTGAGAGAGAGAGCGCAAAGAGTGTTTCGTAGAAAACAGATAGGCGCTATATAAACTGTATTCATTATTATTATTATTATTACATCACAAGTCTACTTGAAATTTTCAGATCACTAAAACAGCCATGTCAGTACATGTACTGGGCTACTATTAAAAGCCCATGCAAAAATCACAATTTTATTTCAAATCTTCAGATCACTAGGAGCCACTCAAAGCCACTATTATGTACTCTGCAGCGGTCTTGGGCCTAGCGGGCAAGGCCCACGCCATGCGTAATAGTGGCTTGAAGTGGCTCCTACTGGTGTGCAGCGGCTTCTTCTTTTTAACCAGTCTGATCATATAGTGGGCAGGGGGTGGTCGGGCTCGGGCTCTAAGAGTTATGAGAGATAATAATCACAACAGTGTGTGAATTATAAACTATCAACAGTTAAATAACCTGCACAATACAAGACTCCATACTGTATGTAAACTGTAAGAGTCAAGTCAAGTCAAGTCAAGTCAGGTTTATTTGTCCCAGAATTGAGAAAATCGCTTTGCAACACGCGTAAAACATACACATACAAAAAAACAACAACAACAACAACAAAAACATGCAAATACAATAATCATAATCACCGTATAAAAATGTATCCAATCACGTTAAGATATTTGTTTGTGGTTAAAGTACGTTAAACTAACCTTGACTTAAGTAAGAATTACCGCTAATCACATAGCTAAAACCAATATAAATGTCACTCCATTCCCATTCCTATCACCCCCAAGAGGTACCTGTACAGGTAGTGTGGACGGTCACTGGCTATCACAGCTATGGGCACGTCACCCACAGTGTTCCCTTTCAACTGGAAAGACAAAGGAATAAATACAATGTCATACTGATCTGGAAAACAGGAGCAGATGTCCAAGTCTTTCTGTAAATAAATTCAACACAACAGAAGGTGCGTGCGTGCGTGTGTGATGAAATCAACACAACCAAAGTGGGGTGTGTGTGTGTGTGTGTGTGTGTGTGTGTGTGTGTGTGTGTGTGTGTGTGTGTGTGTGTGTGTTTGAGTGTGAGACAGAGAAAGAGAGAAAGACAAATGGGGAGGGGGGTGGGGGGGGGGGTGAGTGGTTGTGGAGTCTGTGTTCTGACCTTTTGTCGTGAGAAATCGATGGGGGCAGGATCATCGCAAGTGCAGACACTGCCATAGCCCTCCACCTTGCCACAGAACGACCGTCTCCTCTTCCCAACCTCATCCTCTGGCCAGTTGCATTCAGACTCTGAACAGTCAGAACAAAACATTTTAGATACGATGCGCAGAAAAATACATACAATTTCATACAATTTCAACATCTACAATTCTAACAAATGACTGGAGCAGACCTTTGGACTGAAGAACTGAAGAATTTATACACCACAATTACCCTGCAAATGACGAAAAGCATACAGTAAATTCAACTTTCCAATGAAAGCAACACGATTGTCGAAATACAGGGGCGTTATATTGTTTTTTTGTGATTTATTATTTAAAGCATAAATGCTCGGTACAAACTCCTTAATTTTCAACAGAACTATCCCAAATGCCCCAAAGTCACCCTGCGAGCCAAGAGATACCAAGACGACGTTTCAATATACCCGCTAAGCCTGTGCTTTAGTTGGTATGAAATTTTTTTAAAAAGCACGCGAAATGACAACATACCATCCTTACCTGTCTGATCAGAAAGTGGTATCTGAGCCTCCAACACAACTTTCTCTCCCCAGCTAGAAAGGTCTGTAGCTTTGTTGTATCCCTCAGCGATCTTGGTGCCTGTTGCAATAATCATATTAGTTGTAGCTATCGTTTCCGTCATCAGAAAACCTTGCACGGTTTTAAGGGAAATGGCCTGTTCAGTGGGGTGATTTGCCTGTGATGTGTTTACGGCGCTGGTTACTAGTCAGGCATGGGAATTGGAGAAGTAAAAAAATTTTCACAGTGCACAAATGCACAAAGGCGGAAGGACGGACTTTACCCAAAGAAACTGAAAAGCGGGGGGAGGGGGGGGGGGGGGGGGCGACAGGCGGACGAAAGGCGTTCAGCCTTAGTGCTGCCCACATAAAACGCTGTACTTTCCTTTTAGGTATCGCGTAACTCAAGTGGGCGGCCAACAGCTCAGCGGCAATCGGTGAAAAGAAAAGCGGAGCTGCATTTTTTTTTTTAATCAACCAGACTTTTTTAGGCGGAATTTTTTTTTTTTTTTTAGGCGGAAACCCAATTTGATTTAGGCGGAAAATACAGACTCTTTTAGGCGGCAACTTCCTTTTTTAGGTGGAAACCCAATTTCATTTAGGCGGAAATTTGCCTTTAGGCGGACAATTCCCATGCCTGCTAGTACAGGTTCCACTACACCAAAAGGAAAATGCCTCAACCTCAGAATGTTTGTGTTTATCAACATATTTTGTACCGCGCACAAGTATCCTACGTTTTTTTTTACTCTTTTTCAGTTTTCGGACCTGTGTGAGAAAAACAGGCAAGATTTACAGTGTCTTAGTAGCTTTTACTGCAGCAAACACGAGTATAATCAAAGCGCAACACTCCCACTAAGCCAAATTTAAATGATTTTTTTTTTTTTTTCTTGGTGAGGTCACTGGTGCATAACCCCAAACTTACTTGGTAGGAATTGCGTTAAAATGAATCAAAAAATAATTTCACTTATTATTAACAGAGGTCTGAGAAAATGTAAAAATCCGAATGAATCATACAAATGCACTGAGCTCTGCCAACTGGACTCTTAATGTATTACCTCCCTTCTTGGTAACAAAAGCCCAGGTATCCCGCCAGCCAAGTTTGGAGATGTGCTCGCTGCCCAGACGCTGGAGATACTCTCTTGCCCCTTGCTTCAGCTGGAACGACCCCTCATCCTGTTAAAACCAGATATATGCACATACAATCAGCTACTTCTTGCGACAGAAACCTGTCTGAATTCCAAGCTTGATGTTCAATGCACTGTACGAAAGAATACAACATGCAGAAATGTTCCCAGTAACACTAAAAGCTACAAGTACTACAGAAGTACCTTCAGGTTTGTGTATTGTAGTAAGGTAATGCACATAAAGATGTGATATCAAGTAGTAAGTGGTCAGACTTTTCCCAAGAACTCAAGTACCTTCAGGTTTGTGTATTGTAGTAAGGTAATGCACATAAAGATGTGATATCAAGTAGTAAGTGGTCAGACTTTTCCCAAGAACTCAAGCGTGTTGGAGCATGTGTGTGGGTTTTACTTTCGCTTTTTTTCTGTACGGTATACTATTTTAATGATTGTTTGTTTCAGTACAGCTAATTCAATGATGCAGCTTCAGTGTTGCTGGGGTTTTTTTTTTTCTTCTGTTTTATGTTTTGTTTTTAAAGTACAGGATGTGGCTTATGTAACAAAGCAGCTTGAAGACTAAAGCTCTACAGTTGTGTAAGAAAAACATTGCATGTATCTCTCACTCATCCTTACGAGAAATTTACCTTGACAGTCAGCACAATAATACGTCCCTGGCTGACCATGTTGAGAAACAGCACCATGGAGTCATCTTCTTGTTGGCTGTACGTGTCGAACACTCGCTTTGCCATCACACTGCCCTGTTTGGAGAACAAATAAGAAATAACGTAACACTGTCGAAAAAGCCGACACAAACTTGATATAAGTACATGTAATAAATGTTTATTTCACTTGTGTTTCATCTTTCCCACACCACCCCTACTTGAACACTTACAAAAGTATGCAATCTCTTGCAATAATGAACCACCCAAGAATTATGAAACAGACAATCCTTTAACTGTCCTGCTAAGTATATAGTATCATTTTCTCCTTCCCAAATTCAGGCATGCGTTACACCCATGGAAACTGGAAAGAGACTGAAATGCCGTTCTGTCAGTTTACAAGTAAACTATTTCATTTTTGCTGGGGGCTTCTATGTCCCTTCCCCCTCTATTTTGATTCTTCTGCTACATATCCATGGGTGAAAGCTGGCAATTTTGAAAATACTGAAACTTCTTTTCCCAGGCCGGGGTCCAGGGGCCGCCTAGGCCCCGGCGGGGTGCAGGGGCGGAGCCCTGCTGGGGGGACCAGGGGGGCAACGCCCCCCCGGAAAAAACACGAATTTTGCCAAATTTAAGAGCCAATTCTAGGCCTCTCGTGGCACCTGAGAGCATTTGATAGCTATTCTTATCTACCACATTTTCCCTTCAAATTTCAACCCTTAGACTCAAGCTATTACAGACCTCTTGTTGCTGTACACAAATTTATCCAAATAATCATTGTGGAGAATCAAACTCTAAAATCCACACATTAGAAGACCTGTCAGTTTACTCTCAGAAACTGAGAAAGGTTCAGCATGGTTTAGGGGGTGCCAAAGTGTAGTTTTTGAATAGCAAAGTGTATCTGTAATACAGTTAGACCCACTTAACAGGAAGACACTTTATACAAATTCACAGTTTGCAAGTACACATTTTGATTTCCAAGCACAGGCGTTTCGATATCTGTGTAAAACTACACAGTGTGTTTACCACAAACTGCCTAACACTTACTATGGTGATGAAGTGTCAAAGCCAGGAGTTCACGCCTGCTTAATTGTTAAGCTAGGGGCGTGCAGGGGAATGCTCCCCAAAATTTGTTTTTAAATACACTGAAATCTGTGTGAGTGATTCAGTTTAAGTGCTTCAGAGGAGGGCTGACTGAAACACTTTTTGGGAGGCCAGAAAATTTTTAGCCAAAGGTGGAAATCCGACAAAAGCACGGTAGAAGATCTTAAGCCCTGACTGTTAACTATATGGCTATCTTAATTAGTCCCTCCCCCAAATGAGGTCACTAGTATTGATTTTTCGTATTGATTTTCGTCTTAAAATAGACTTCGGGAAAATCCGGTACCCGCAAGTCAGGTATGCCACAGCCAGCGCACGATCATCCTAGGCAAATTGTTGGTAACTTAATCGTCGTGTCTGGTCCTAAGAAACGACCCGTACTGCAATTTTCTCTCTGTCGTTTTAGTTTTGCGTAAGAAAACACAACCGCTCAATGCTTTATTGACGCCGGCAACGAACGAATGGCGAGAGTCTCTGGGAAAATCCGGTACGCGTACGCCCAAGTCGGACGATCATCATACGCGTATTTTTGTAGCTAAAATGTCGCGTCTGCCCCTCAGAAACGATCCGCACTGTATTTTTCTTTCTGTTGGTTTAATTATTCGATTTTAAAAAATCCAGATGAATGCTTCATCGGCGCGAAGATCGCATGGATGCTAACATTCGCGAGCTGCAAAACGGCGACCGTGTGCTGGTCGTTGACGCTTCTGATTGGCTGACTGACGAGATCGGACGACTGCCATTGGCCAAACAAGTTTTCTTCTCATCCAAGTTCGACCACGCGATAATGCCGAACGAAATAGTACACGGAATTTTTTTATTTTTTTTTTTTTTCATTTTTTTCAAAAATACGGATTCCGTATTTTGGGTCGAGAAAAATACGGATTCCGTGCCCCACACGGACAACTTTCACCCTTGCATATCATTTTCTGCTTCTCTGTTCACTCTTTAAAGCCCATGAAAAAATCACAGTTTTGCTCGAAATCTTCACATCACTAGAAGCCTTTTGAAGCCACTATTACACAATCCACAGCAGTCTAGCAGGAAGGCCCACGTTTTGTGTAATAGTGGCTTGAAGTGGCTACTACTTGTGTGCAGTTGCTTGTTCACTTTCACCAGTCTTATCCTATAGTGGGCAGGGGATGGTCGGGCTCGGGCTCGTAAGAGTTAATCAGAAGATGGGTGCTGTGCACCATAAACAGTTTCAGAAGAACAATGAAAATGTGTACACACTGTGGCCTGGTTTAGAACGATGATGTGGATCCCTCTGTTTATGTCAAACCCCTCGTCCTGCAGGACCTGTTAACACGAACACAAAACACAATTATCATCACTCATCATCAAAAGCGTAATATCAAGTCTGGAAAACACCATTTCAAACCACAAGATGAGAAAGGACTGCTTATTCTTACGTGACGTTCTGATGGTGAAAGGTGGGTTAGAGTGGCCCACCGCCCAGTTTGAAGTCTTCCACAACACAAAGGCAAACAAGGACATTATATACCGTATATTCAGGCTTAAAATGGTCCAAGCTTCCAACAGAAGAAAAGTGTATAGCATTTAGTGATGAAGTAGCAAAGCAACGAGAGCGCGCATCTGCTGTTATGCTAGGGATGTCTGAGGGCATCGCTCATCTGGATTTTTTTTTGTTTTTTTGTTTTTTTGTTGAAAGATTAGACCAAAATCTGCGCAGTTGTGCATTGTGGCATAAGTTCAAGTTTCAGAGGATTCAACACTTTTTCATAAGGGTCCTTTTCCACAACGTACACTTCTTCATAAGGAAAAGTTTTAGAATAAGAATAAAATCTGTGCAAAATTGGTGCATTTTGGTATGATTTTAAGTGCTTCAGCGGATGAAATGCACTTTTTTTCTCTTTTTCTTTTTTTTTTCTTTTTTTTTTTTTTTGGGGGGGGGGGGGGGGGGAGGGGGGGTAGCCAGAGGTGCATGGAAATCAGCCGAAAGGTGGAAGATTTTAAGCCCTGGTATATAGATGAAGTACTGTTAATGGAGAATGTTCATTTGGCAGCATTTTAATGCTAAAGATTTGTGTGTGAAGGTTACAGATGTTTCAAGTGCTAACTCACTGGAGTGCCGTCCACGGAAACAAAGACATTGTCCTTGCTGGAGATGACTTCCACCGACACAGTGCGCTCTTTCTTGTTTCCACCT
>JACVVK020000163.1:605000-657500 GCA_018292915.2 Batillaria attramentaria | reverse complement strand
CTTGCGGTCGTGTGCAGGTACATGTTCATTGTATAATGACTACCTATTTACGCACCTTTTACTATAACGTAGTTTGGATTGTCATGCTGGTTTTACTGTAGGCGTGTTGTTTCATGAAGCTCGGGACTCTGAGCATTTATAAGTGAACCTCAATCAGAACACACTGCAGCCAACATCCAGCCTCCCACACCACCGCCGATGTCGTCTGCTAGACACGAAGCAAACTTATTCTGATAAACCTGCTGTACTGAACGTTTCACATTTTTAGCAGTGACTATCGGTGTGAGAAATCTTCCTTCAGCAGTTTACGGTAGAAGCAGAAAAAAATAAATAAGAACGTTTTGAACGTCCCCTCCTCTCCCGATCAGAACCTGAAGGAAGCCACATTGACCAATCTACGTTTTGCCCTCATCGCCGGAGAGCAAGTAAAGGGAGGTAAATTGATAATAGGATCCCTGATGGCGCAAGGGTACTGCAACGAAGTAAGTCAGTTCTGTCGCCGGGACCGGAGGTTCATCTAAGCATTCCGGCTTTTCTGGTGTCCGCTTTGAAACTGAGTCAGTATCAGTCTTGATTAACAAGGACCTGCCTCACTCTTTCCCTTTTACACTTTTGATCACATAACTCAGAAGCTCGTGGCTGGGCCGGACAGAAATGTCATAGTACATGTACCAGTAAAAGCCGGAAACCGTGATTTCAGTGAAAACTACTGCTACTACTGCTTAGTTGGTATAGTTCGTCCGTTAGCGGGTGCAAATGTGTACCAGTCATGCGCAGGCGGGGCAAATAAATTCCAGTCGTCCACTAACGGGCGAACCATACCAACTGAGCAGCCAGTACTACTGACTACTACATGGGGTGTTTTTTTCTTTTTTGTTTTGGTTTGGTTTGGTTGGGTTTGGTTTTGGTTTGGTTTTGTTTGTTTGTTTGTTTGTTTGTTTGTTTGTTTGTTTGTTTGTTTGTTTGTTTGTTTGTTTGTTTGTTTGTTTGTTTGTTTTTTGTTTGTTGGTTGGTTTTTGTTGTTGTTGTTTTTGTTTTTTTGGTTACATTTTTTTTTGGGGGGGTGTTGTTGTTGTTGTAGTTGTTGTTGTTGTTGTTGTTATGGGGGGAGGGGGTAGCAGCCCATACCGGTTGGCATTTATTAACCCTCCACGTGTTAAATAATGTTAATAATGCATGCCCTGAGTTAAAAGATAAATCTTCCCTGCACTGAGAGGTGTAATTCTGCGTATGAAACCGGCTTCGAGATAAAAACATAATTTGGTCTGTCAATCTTCGTGTTATATCTGTCTGCATTTTGATCAATGTCCGTCCATTCGTCTGTCTGTCTGCGCGTTCACAAGGTGGCAGATTGCTCCCCCACCCCCCCCCCCCCCCCCCCCACCACCATCCCCTCCGTCCTCTCCCACCTCGTGTATACAAAATGAACGACAGGCAAACATGTTCGTACAAAAGACACCAACATTACGGGCAGAAACCCTGTACGTTTACGTGTTACATGTAACCGTTGACCTAGACGTGTGTGCATTGCGGAACCTTAGACTTTCCTCCTTTCAATCCCTGGCTTTGAACAACAATACCCCCTCTCCCCCTACAGGGGCCCTCACTTATGTGGTTGCGATGGGACTTTCTGCGCCGAGCGGTTGCCGAGAATGGAAGCATTTGGCGTTAGTCTGCAGACACCAGTTTGTAGCGTTGGGCTACAAGTTGAACTTCATAGGACTGCTCTTTGAATATCGATTTTATTGGAAAGATATATCACTGCTGAATCTCGGCCATCTCACTCCGTGCTTTATGTTCATACGGTGTATGTATAAACTCAGATGAATGTGGCTGACTGTCGGCATAAAACCACGTAACGTCTGTTGAGGCGGTGTTCGGGGTGCTGACAACTGACGACTCGACTGATATTGAAAGACGGTGGTTCACGGTCATCACTGAAGCGGACTTTGAACAATGGACCTAAGATCCCTATACAGGTAATCTCTCTCTCTCTCTCTCTCTCTCTCTCTCTCCGATTCTCTCTGATGCAAAGTATCACTGACTTCTGTGTTACTGACTTTGCATCAGGCATGACAACTCATATTTAGCTCCTTTCTCATTGCTGTAACTCCCTCCCCTGTCTGTGCGTGTGTGTGTGTGTGTGTGTGTGTGTGTGTGTGTGTGTGTGTGTGTGTGTGTGTGTGATCTCTGGTTATTTTGCGCTTAGCAGAACTGACCGACTGTGGCACATCTCGCTTTGTCATAGGCCAAGACCTAACAAGTAAAGAAGTCGAAGTCGAAGTCGAAGTCTCTCTCTCTCTCTCTCTCTCTCTCTCTCTGAATTAAACTGACACGATCAGGCGTGTCCGGTATTGAAACTGATTACTGTCTGAGGACCGAAGCCGGTTCTCCTTTGTAAAACACCAATTGTAGAGGTGATTTTCAAGCCGAATTGTACTTTGCCAGTGCAATAATGGAAACTGCAGAAGCCCGTAAAGGTAAAAACCCCCTCCTCCACGACGCCCACCCCCCCCCCCCTCCACCCCTACACACACACACACACACACACACACACACACACACACACACACACCTTTTCCACCCACCTCAATCCGCGGCGTCCTTCACACTTGGTATCCTGTACTGACTGACTGACCGCGGACTGGCGAGGCCAGTAATGTACTGATTCAGTTTCATTGATTCATTTCTGTTAGTATTGTAACAAGCAACAACATAACGTCGGGTGTAGTGATGATATTTCGGCTTCTATAGACGGTCAATTCATTCATTCATGGGGCGGTCAGTGGTCTAGTGGTTAAGAGACTTGTCAACAGTGCGAGATGTCGGAGGTTCGAGTCCCACTCGGGGCAAAGAACTTTTCCTTCTCGTATGTGGCACCGTTCATTCGGGGTGATCGTCGGGGGTTCTCTCCGGATACTCCGGCTTCCTCCCCCCTCTGCTTTGGAAATGTTCAGCCCACCAAATTTGAAAAAGAAATGCAATTCGAAATTCCGAAATTCACATAGCTGAGCTGACCCTTCGCACCACGTGACTGTAATGTGTTTATGTCCAGTGTGTGAGAGAATGCGTGTGATTCACGTGAGCGTGCGCGTTGGGTTCAGTTCGCGGCGCTTTGAGACGATTCACGAAATTGGGTAAAGCGCCTATACAATACTCATTATTATTATTATTCATTCATTCATTCATTCAATTCATTTCATTCAGTTTACCTGCATGTGGTCAGTTGCACACAAACGTATGATTCCCCATTTTTATCTGCTTTTGCACCAAGCAGCGTGCATGTTCCTTCTACCAGGCTAGACTTGTATTGGGTTTCGTAGTTACGTGGCCGAGGTTAACAACGAGGATTAGCGGAGAGCACGGGAAGGGGCGAAGAATCAGGGGTAAACACCCATTAACCTGCAGCAACCCACCCAGCATCACGCGGGTTTGATAATGTAAAGATTAGTACGGGTAATCCGAGATGAAAAGTAACCACCAACACCCATTAAGAGCTTATGCAGTCCAGCCTCATTCGTGCTTGGTAGGCAGGCCCGTCTACGACGGTGCGATCGGACCCAGACTTGTACTAAGTAACATAAGATGGATCGGGATGACCAGACCACCCTGCTTTGCTTGTGCACGTCGAAGGTGGGTCTGTTCACCTAGGGTTCGCGATTTATGAGTTGATCAATTGGCAACGGCTTTGTTTCATTCAGTAGTTATGCATGAACTGCCAATACTCAATACAAAAAGTAGCAGTGATGTAAGCGGGATGCCTTTCCATTGAAGTCTCGCGGCGCATGCTAGACACGTATTTGCAATCACAGGTTGTTCTTTGTCGAGTCCGGGGTCTGTGCTTGCTGATGTTCTGATTTTATAAGGTGAAGTGCTGAACAAATTCCGTGTCGATCTGGGATCTGTAGTCACTGTCATGCCTGCTTTAAACTGGTATGCGAAATGACTTTGCCGTTGGGGTTAACAGTGATCCCAAACTAAACATCGCTATTGGAAAAATTGCCTCACGAGCGCACACAACCACCAGATCGAGTCACCCCCCCCCCCCCAAAAGGTATCATGAGGCAATGGAGAATGGTTTGATCGCTTTGCACCACGAAGCTCCGAGCTAAATTGGCGTTGCGGGTTTTTATATTGCACACACAGGTGTGGCGCTGAAACAATATGAGATTCGGAGTGTAAGCTGTCAATTTAGCGGCCAACGCAATGTTTTCCAAAGGCTCCGTAGGTCAGTGAGTGACTGTAGCCAGGTTTCAAACCTCCAGGTTCCTTCTCTAGCGCGAGATAAGGGTTTTGTGTACGGGTTGTTTGCTTGATCCAGCTGCTCCTGCAGTGAACTCTTGATACGGTGCAATTCGTATTTATTAGCTGTGTTCGGCGATTAGCCGCTGCAGGACGGACGTTAGGGAACGAAGAAAAAGGAGGAGGAGGAAAAGAGCCGTCAACTTGTAGAGTGTTTAGAGTTACTGAACGATATTGGGAGAACGGTACAGCAAGAACGGTATAGCAAGAACGGCATAGCAAGAACGGTATAGCTAGTACTGTATAGCAAGAACGGTATAGCGAGAACGGTATAGCAAGAACGGTATAGCAAGAACGGTATAGCGAGAACGGTATAGCAAGAACGGCATAGCAAGAACGGTATAGCGAGAACGATGTAGCAAGAACGGTATAGCGAGAACGATAGAGCAAGAACGATTTAGCAAGAACGACATAGCAAGAACGATATGGCAAGAACGACATAGCAAGAACAATATAGCAAGAACGATATAGCCAGAACGATATAGCTAGAACGATAGAGCAGGAACGACATAGCAAGAACGATAGAGCAAGAACGATATAGCAAGAACGATACAGCAAGAACGACATAGCAAGAACGATAGAGCAAGAACGATACAGCAAGAACGATACAGCAAGAACGACATAGCAAGAACGATGTAGCAAGAACGGTATAGCGAGAAGAAAATAATTGTTTCCTTTATGCGGACGACTGCAACAACAGGTTACTTCACCGTGAGTTCCATAGAGCATTTGCAGGACACTGGGCCCGGGAAACAGTGACCACGCTACTATTGGGCGAGTGATAGAAAAGTCAGCATTTGTGTCCACGTCGATCGGCACTACCGATGCGCCGCTTGGCCTACACAACAGAACTACAGTTACCACTGTGACAATACTGCTATTGGGCAAGTGACAGACTGACATTCAGCATCTGTGTCCGCGTCGATCGGTACTACCGGTGAACTTGGCCTACAACAGAACTACAGTGACCATACTAATATTGGGCGAAGTGACAGACGATAAAGTGAAAGTGATAGAAAATTCAGCATCTGTGTCGATACCATCGGTCAGCTTGGTCTACAACAGAACTGCGGGTATTGGCTACGAAACAGTATCTTGCTCTGAAAGTGGTTTTGAAATGGATTTTGGTCAGATAGTTTCGAGGAGTTATCTTATACGTCTAGTGTTGTGTACCTGCAAAGGCAAAACGGAACCCCGGTACTTCTTGTTGTTGTTTTCCCCCTTTACACGATTTAGTCTGAATTCTACGCAAGTTTTAATGGTAGTAATGGCAGATGAAGTACACAGAGAAAAATGTCATCGCGTGATGTTAATTAAGCTTGGCCCAGAGTCACTTGTGGT
Organism: Batillaria attramentaria; assembly: GCA_018292915.2. Classification (NCBI taxonomy): domain Eukaryota; kingdom Metazoa; phylum Mollusca; class Gastropoda; family Batillariidae; genus Batillaria; species Batillaria attramentaria. The sequence continues at coordinate 651,857 of JACVVK020000163.1, read as the reverse complement.
GTGTCAAGTTTAAAGGAGTTATCAGGATGCCAGTCGGCATTCTGGGTTAGAATGGAAGATGACAAAAGAAGTAACTATGATATATATGTTTTCCGCGTCATTTACTGACTCAGACCTTGACTTCTCTAAAGACACTACCTTAAGGTGACAACTTTGTCTTTGGCTTGGTGGTGAATTAAAAAAAAAACAAAAAAAAACATGTGAACTGACAGACCGACAAGCATAGGTTGTACCGCGTTTTGGGTGTTTTGTTTGTTTGTTTGTTTCGCGGACCAATTCCCCAAATGCAACAACTGCATTCAGTCGAATGCAAGACGCCCTCTGTCGCTTTGAATCACGTTGATGCTGTTATCTGGAGGGCCCGCGTCTGCGGGGGACATGATTGTGCAGCGTGACTACGTTTCCAGGTAGCACGTGCAAGCCATCGGAGAATCATTTCTCAAGACTCCCTCAAGACGTGTGCTGCTGCTTTGGAAGACACATCCAGAAACAGTTGGCGATATCAGACTGGCGGATTATGGTGCGCCAGAAATGGCATCAGTGATACAGCGTGTGTTTGTGACACTGGACTGAGTTCTGACCGAGCAGATCTGGAAGAGAGAACAATAAAAATAACCATCATGGAGTGAAAAAAAAAAAACGGCGAGATTTATTTTTCATTGTATTTGCTGATATTGGATTCAAGTTGTTCACTCAAAAAATACTATACATGTATATATACATTTAGGTAGGGCAGCTTTCAAATCGTCGGATTTCACATATTTGGCTTGTGTTTGGCATTCACGATTCAGTGCCTACAGGGAAAACGCCAAAGAAAAAGCAAGGTGCCTCCATCTTCTGTACAGCCGTTGTTTGATGAACCGCACTTGAAGTCTTATCTTCCTTACTGCACAACTTCCCGAAATAGTCATTGTGTAGGGGGTCCTGAAGTTATGGCCACCTGCAGTTTATATGCGGCGGAACAAGTTTGTGTATTTGTTCGTGTCTCCGCATTGCGGAAGGAAAACATTTTGACGCTTTCCACCAAGTTTATTGCTGACAGAAACCTCTCCCAATGTAGTAAGAGGATTAAACACATCTAAGTCTTCACTCACTTTGGGGGAAATCCTCGCAGACCAGCTACCATGTCCACAGCAAATTTACAAGGAACATTCTCTGTCTAATACAACCAGGGAACTCCAGGAATGAGAGAAACATTTCTGCAAGGCAAGCACAAGGGAGTCTAGCGCCATCAAAGGCCGAGTTAGTCTTTTAGGTCACTGAGAAAACAATTTCTGTGTGGGGGCCATTGTGAGCGGGGCATAATCCTCTTACCAAGTCTCTTGGTGACTAGGTCGTCGGGTCTGTGGTCTTTCTTTTTCTTTTCTTTGAGGCCTTGCATACAAGGGCCTGATGCTGTGTGCAGAACTACACCAGGCACACCAGACTCCGGGAGTATTCTGAACGTTACCGCGCCCCGTGGAGGGCAGGCCCACGTATCACTTGGTTATCTCCGTCGGAATTATCACCTTACATGTGACTATGGAAACAGTGCTGTGTATAGGTGTAAAATATAGTATTTGATGATTAGGGTGCTGTTTTCACAGTACTCATTTCCCAAATGCCCGACCGGGCTGACAGTGAGTAAAGAACACTTGTGGTTAACGGAGTAACCGGAGTTGTGAGCCGCGGAAAATGAGTTCAGTTGACTCAGTTCTACAGAAAATACACAGGATAATGATGACTATTGTGTAATTTAGATTCGTTCACCAGCGTTAGAAGCAGAAGACCGATTTGTTGCTCATTACGTTTTCACAGAGGACTTACGTAAAAAAAAAAACAAAAAAAAACCGCAGGTCTGCTATGTGACGTAGCTGGGACGCTGTTTCTGGATTCTTTGGCTGGTAGACTGCTGAGGATGTGGCAGTTGAGTTAGATGCTGGATTACGGGTTCAAGCTGTATCACCTAACAAACGGATGCACTTCGTTTGTACGTGTTCATTCCGGCAAAAAGCACCCTTTGTCTAAGCCAAAGTCGCTCCACAAAGTACACGTAAAACCTTTTAGTTTTATGCCTCCAACCTTTCCTGTCATCTGATCACCTGATACCGACATTTTTTTTTTAACTGCGTTTGAATGTAATGGTCAGCTTTTGATCGAAATGGTTGGTGGATGGGCGTCGGACGTTTTACCAGGAGGTTAACAGTCAGTTGATTTTACGCTCCAGCACGTACATGTAAAACCTTTTCTGTCTCCAAACTTCCCTGCCATCTGATCATCTGATACCAACAAATAAAAACAACAACAACAACAACAACTGCGTTTAAATGCAATGGTCAGCTTTTAGTCGACATGGAGGTGGATGGACGGGAATCGAACTTTTCCCCAAGAGTTTAACAAAAGTACTCGGTTACAAAGGACAGAACTATTCTTTTGAATCACAGTGGGAGAACGTAACGCGGTGTGGCAGAGTAAAATAATTATCGGTTGTTTTGCACGGTACACACTCTGCTCCGATGCCAATTTGTACAAGAGAGCTGGCGGATCGATCAAACGGCGTCTTTTGTCTGCTGCAACTTTGTAATACCAAGAAACACGGCCACGGCCCCTGGCGGCCCGACTTTGGATTGTGTTGTTGTTTTACGCGCTCGTCGGGGCGCACGTGCAACCTGCTCGCGCCAGTGGCGGGACCTGAATAGCGGTCCGATCCAATCATTCAATTAGCAGGAAGCGATCAATCGCTCACAACGCCAACAGTTATGGATCGAGGAGCCAGCTCGGAGGCCGACTTCGACCACTACATTCGCATCCCGTCAGATCTGTTCGAAGAAATCAGCGGCCGACCCGCACCCACAGTCACCCTCCCCATGGCCGCGACTCCGGGTAGGTCAGCGGGCATCTACCCGCCACCCAGACCCCTCATCCAGGAACAGCCGTGGACCATCCAGCAGCGTCTTCTCCAGAGGTGCCGGTCCCCTCTGGAGAAGAGCGTCCATCGTCCCGGGTACCTCATGGAGCGCCAGGCATCTCGTTCGTGTGACAGGCGGCACAGTCCACGGCGGAGTTTCGTGTATCAGGACGTGTGGCATCAAAATGAGTCCCACCCGGCGGTTGGACGACGCATGCCCCTGTCATACCCGCTCGTCAGGAAGGATACCGGTAGATTGTAAGTTCTTCCCGTGTCAGTTCTTGCCAAACCAAGTTTATGTTGTTTTTTGTTGGTTTACAATCTTAATTTTTCATTCTCATTTTGTTTCGAGCTGTGATTCCAAAGACGAATTTCCATTTTATACCTCTTATTTTAATGGACAATAAAGTATTTTTTCAGTTGAATTTGAAATTGGAACACCTCACTTAATCTGTCGGGTCTGATTAATCTGCTTGACACGAGTATTCATGAGTAACTATGACAAACGAACAAAAACGCAAGGAAAACAACAATGCTACGACAACAAAAGGAAAGCAAAACACGTTCGTGGTGTAAGTTGGCATATGTTTCAATGTTAAGCACCTATTAGACGGGCGCAATGGGCAATACAAAACAACCATGTATCTATGAAGTTTGCTTGCTATATAGCGTAATATAGATGGGAGTTCTGGCTAAGTTATAAAAGGCTCGAAAGCGATCACTTCCTTTTGTTTTTCTTCTTCTTTTCTTCCTTCTTCTTTTTTTTTCCTTCCTTTTTTTTTGCATGTTGGATATGTGCGTTTATGAGACACATCTATGGATATATATCCATTTTTTTATTGCCTTGTAGTAAGTTATACAGAGAAATAAGACTCGACTGTCATTAAGACTCGACTGTCATACGATATTACGTACTCTCTCTCTCTCTCTCTCTCTCTCTCTCTCTCTCTCTCTCTCTCTCTCTCTCTCTCTCTCTCTCTTCCCACCCACCCCCAACCCCATAATGCACAATTGTTATTTCAATCTTATTTTACTATAGCGTGGTAGGTGAAAGTATATCAGTAGCAGGAGATCTGACACTGACGAATGATAATGAAGTCCCCCATCGAGTGGGACACGTGGACATTTTCGTCAGATCAATAATTATTACCACACGAGTCTGGCCCTGTTGCCAAAAATGGAAACGTAATTACGTGGAGTGTAGACTCCACCCAGATCAACGTTCTTCCCACAAACACCCAGTCACTCACGGGTCTTTATACTTTCATTATCACCGATAGGTTTGGGTGTGCTTCACGGTGAACTCTGTACCCGGTGTACTCGTCTGTCCGGGGTACTAGTCTACCCTGTATTGGGCCACTCCATTAAAGCTGCGTCAGACGTTGCGAATTTGCTCGCCACCCAGCGGTAAAATGCACTCCCAGCCAATTAAATCGGCTTGCCAGGGACACTGGTGCGGCACGCCGTCGGCTCGCCAGCGAATAGAACACGGTCCTATTTCTTTTTCCTGGCCACGCCAGTCAATCGCCGCTGACCGCCACTCGTGTGTATTGCTCAGCGTCAGGCCGGTGTCATAAAGTTGTTGGACCCCCATAGTACTTGGACCCCCCCGGTCCAATAACTTTAAAGTTAATGGACCCCTCCTATAGTTGTTGGACCCCCCTGTTACTTAAAGGTGTTTCTCATTACTTAAGGTGTTTTAGCCCATACCATGATTGTTTACAGATCTCCCTGTGATGTTTGAACACACACACGCACACACACACACACACACACACACACACACACACACACACACACACACACACACACACACACACACACACACACACACACGGAGAAGGCTTTTTTGGTACATGTATGAGTCGTGTATAATTCATGCTCCAATCCTGTTATTTTGATCATTAATTACTGGTTATTATCAATTTGTCTACACAAATAAATGATGCTTGGTATTGAAAGAAAAAAAATGATTAAAATCTCAATGGTAAATATTTTCTAAGGAAATCTTTAAGAGGCCAGCAGAAACAATTATAATTTATTATAAAACGTGGTTAATTAAAACACAGAAAACAAAACGTGGTTTACAAGGGATGGCGATTTACAAAAGTCGTAAACATGTCGGAATCACAGATTTCACATTAACAAATAAACTTCCTGAAATATTAAAATGACATTACACCATTAATATTTTTTTATTTAGCCCTCCATGTACCCCCCCCCCCCCCCCACATCCTCTCACCTACGTCGTATTGACCCTGAAGCTCCGTAAATACGACGCAACCCCCCCCCCCCCCCCCACACACACACACACACACACACACACTGTGACAAACACGCGCGCGCGCGCACAACGTCAAAATTCACACATGCCACCGCAACCCTTTAACCCCATACCTCCTTCCCAGCCCTCCGAGCAGATAGATTCCCCCCATCCTTACCTGGCGTCGTCCAAATACTCACCCTCACCCCTACCATCTCCATATTGACTCGCACACACACGCCTGAATACGCACACACGGCAAACAGAGATACTTTTTTTCCTTCAGAAATCCAATGTGTTTGCGTCAATACCTCAGCTAGTTCAGTTTACCTGTACCAAGGTTACTCCTAAACCATAATGTGTCGTGCACGAGTGATAGAAAAGAGAATAGAGCTATAAGTAATTGAATCTTTTTTAAAGTGAAAGGGGGGTCCAACAACCATAGAGGGGGTCCAATAATTATACCCTCTGATTATAATTGTTGGACCCCGGGGGTCCATTAACTTTAAAGTTATTGTACCGGGGGGTCCATTACTTGGGGGGTCCATTAACTATACCACACCGGCAGCGCAGTCCGCTCACTGCACGCTCGTATCGTGTGAACAGAAAATCCGCTCGGCGAGCGTGCGAGATCTCCACTGGCTGTCAGCGTGTGCCGAAACCCTAACAGTGCTACAGCTGGTAACGGCCCATATCGGGCGCTGGATGGGCCTGTGTAGTATCGGTCGGTTGGTACTTGTCCTTGTTACCGTAGTTTCCATCGAGCGCAGTCTCATTAGGCAATGGTTGCTGTTTGGGTTCCTTCCACCAAGACAGAAAGTTCAAGCAAAGTTGTTGTTGTGGTGGTGGTGGTGGTAGTGTTTTGGGTGTTTTTTGTTGTTGTTGTTTTTTGTTTGTTTGTTTTGGGTTTTGTTGTTGTTGGGGTGTTGTTGTTGTTGTTGTTGTTGTTCTTTTTTGGGGGGGTCTTTTCTTATTCCATTTTTTGGGTTGTTTGGGGGGGGGGGGGGCGTGTGGGATTGGGGTGGTAGGGGTGTTCGCCTTTGTTTTCTATCTCCCCTCCTCCCTTCCACTTTTCACCACTTTTTCGGGGAGCCGGGATATCCGAACGGTAAAGTGTATGACTTTCAATGCTCGGGTCGTGAATTCTAATCCCGGCTCTGGCCGAATATTTGTGCTGGCCTTTTTCTCGTTGCCCCGTCTTTGATGTCATCCTTACGTGCTGAAAAAGGACGTTAAACTCCCAAACACCCACACGCACTCACCACTTCATCTGTGTCTTTAGGCTGGTAAAGTCAGGTGGTTTCCAATGTCCGTAGTCACGGTGACACCGGCAACAACAGCAAAAACAAAGGGATTAGCCCGAAAGTCGTCACCACAGGACCTTAATCGGTATAAGCCGACAGGCTAGGTGTTGTTTACACTAGCCTGACGTAATTTCCGTATCACTTATAATTATTATAGTTTTGGGTTACACTGAAAAAGCGAAAAAAAAACAACCCGGATGTTGTTAAAGGCTCTTTCTCGTTACCGAGTGACATTGTTCAAACGTTAGCGTGGGTGTGTGTTTGGGAGTTTAACGTCCTTTTCCACCACGTATGGATGATTTCAAAGAAGGGGCGACGAGAAAAAGGCCAGCACAAATATTTGGCCCCAGCCGGGATTCGAACTCACTCAAACGTAATGTTTCACCCAGAAAAAAAGATTGATCAAGATACATGTATAACGGTAATAAAAACAGATGAAGGGGTTGGCGCGGACCAACCCTGTTCCGGGACCGTCGCTTCTCCACGCCCCTCCGACGACGTCCAAATCGGGCTAACCGAGACCGAGCCGAGCTAAGTGATACCTAAGAAGGAAAAAACAAAAATACTCGGTGACAAGGAAAGTGGACAGTTGCGAACAACTTTGATATCTCAGTGTTATTTCACAGTGTGCTCAGAAGCGATGAAAACTGTCGCATTCACCAGCACAGTACATATTCAGCCTGTTTAGAAGAGTATTGCATGCATGAGTTGTCTCCCTTGCAGCAACAAGCACGCGTTTTTCGTGGCAGAGCACACAGCTCCCACGAAAAAATGCATGCTTGCTGCGGGTCTGTGTATGCACGGTATCACTTAGCTCGGCTCGGTCTCGGTTAGCCCGATTTGGCCGTCGTCGCAGGGGACTAGAGAAGCGACGGTCCCGGAACAGGGGTTGGGCGCGGACTGGTGGGGAGAGCGTGAGTGCATGTGTAAAGTTCGGCAACTGGGAGCAAGGACAGATAACTTTTCGAAACTAAATGCGCGAGTTGTAAGCCTAATCTGCTCGGCGACAGACCCTTTCATTACTTTTTAAGCCACGAGACTGACAGGTTATACAGCACAACGATAACATGTCCCTTATCACGAGTTATATTTCCCTGGCTTAAACAGGCTCGTTCCAACTTTGCTAGGCCAACTTATGTTTTGGAACAGTTTCGCTCATGAGTTCGCATGTACGCTCAAAATAATATCTATTGACGTTTAGTACAGCTCTGAATGCGACACAGTGTTGTTTACACTTTGCGCGAGCGGTGTATAAGTGGTCAGGGCCCGTATGTAAAACTCGAGGGTAACTTAACCTACGGCTACGGGCCTATAACCCAGACTAGGACAAAAGAAACCAAAAAACAAAATAATGTAAGAAAGGAAGAAATAAATCCTTCTATAACGGCATAGGCGTCTTGCTGGGATGGACCCGCTTCCTGATTTAAAACAAAAAACAACAGAAAATTTAACCCTAGAGCTAGTTTAGTTCGAGGTTAGACTCTAACCCGGGGCTAAACTCCGGCCCTAACCCCGACTTCTACATGCGGAGCCTGATGATAAATACCACGTTCTAAGAGGTGTGATGATAGATACCACGAAAACAGCTCAGCCGGAACGACCTGTGAGCAAAAAAAAAAAAAAATGGTAGCCTTAGCCCCTTTAAATTAATGCCTGTCTGTCGAGTCCCGTTTGAGGCCGGTTTATTGGTTGTGACTAAACATCAAGAACGGCATACTAAAATTACCGTCGTTATTAGTTCTTGAGTTGTAGTACAGCTCTGCAACGTAAAATGCGTGCTTGTTGAGGCAAAGGGAGACAACTCATGCAGGCAATAATCTCTAAACGGGCTGAAAATGTACTGTGCTGGTGAATGCGACAGTTTCCACTGCTTCTGTGTACACTGTGAAATATAACACGAGGACCTCAAAGTTGTTCGCAACTGTCCACTTTCCTTGTCACCGAGTATTTTGATTTTTTTCGTTCTTAGGCATTACGAAGCTCAGCCCGGTGTCGGTTAGCCCGATTTGGCGTTGTTGCAGGGGCTAGAGGATCGCCTCCCCTGGAACAAGAATGGAGCAGTGACAGTCCAACGCCCCTGTTCCGGCTGCTCGTACAACGGTTAGGGCCGCTGCTACACGTTGCCAGGGTTGGCACTTGCAGGGCTGGAAACGCAGGAAACCCTAATTAAATCGCTGGCTGCCAGCTGGCATATCCCCCTTGCCGGTGCCTGCGCGGCAGTAGAAAGCCGTTCTATTTTTCTTGGCAGCCAGCTAGCCACAGGCAGCCCGTACAGCCAATTGACCAATCACTGCCCAAACCTTGCAACGCCGCAGGCTGCGTGTGCGGCAAAACCGCTGCCCACCAGCAGGCAGCCAAGTACGGCAATGTGCAGACTGGCAGTCGTGTACCCGTGCGCTTTACGGCGATACGGTAGGCGGCCGCATAAGTACATGAAAGACAACAGAACGGAAAATAAAATCGATACTCCGTCATTCAGATACACTGTGGTCACTGGTTACCCAGGACACAAACACTCGACAACAACGACTGTCCCGGGGCAGAGGGGGGTAGTCATAATACTTTTTCAACCACTCACCAGTATTACCTGTATGAGTAAGTGCCTTGGTTGCCGCTTGCGCGGTGTGAGGCCACAAATAACTTAACTCCAGTAATTTCCTGTCACGTGTAACTAGTCAGTTTCACCAGTGTATGTCTGTCCATCGTTGTAAAATGTGCGAGGGTGTCGGTGAGTGATAGGCGCATTGAGTTTTATTTAAAGAAATGCGCCCTACAAATACCATTTATTGTTAGTATTAGTAAATGGGGTAATAGTGTGGTGACAACATCCACAATCATTATGAGTGGTCATGTCCCATTCATGTCTGTCCAGCTCCGCTAAAGCAGCCAATGAATTCTTATCACGCGGTCGAGAGTTCCGTAAACGGAGCAGTAGAAGAACGTTCATTGTTGGTGCTGACCAGAACGCGTTGGCAGGTATTGTGCGGGCCCGTCTCATAATATACACCGCTAGAATATGCTGCAATTGCTCGCAGTGAAAGGTGCTGGAGATTAAACGCCACAGGGGCCGCGAAGGGCGGCTATTGGCACTGCTGGTTTTTTTGTTGTTTTTTTTAAAGACTTTGATCAGCCACACGGTCTTGCGCTCTCTTTTTGTTGCGTAAATTCCATACTCACAGGTTTGCTTCACTTCGCTTGCTGGTAGTGTAAGTGACTGCATGTTGTATGAAATATGAACATGGTGGCTCCTTCTTCGGAAATACCTCGCTAACATTATGTGTGATCTCATAGTCTTCATTGAAAATTAAGGTTCAAAGGGACACAGCCCACCAGTTCCCCCCTCCCATCCTCTACCCCTCCGGTGAAGACAACCGGGTATGTTTTCGATGCAGCCAAACGTTGTGTTCTAGTATGAAATGCTGTGTCTTCCGTAGTGTCATCCTGTGTCTTCCGTAGTGTCATCCTGTGTCTTCCGTAGTGTCATCCTGTGTCTTCCGTAGTGTCATCCTGTGTCTTCCGTAGTGTCATCCTGTGTCTTCCGTAGTGTCATCCTGTGTCTTCCATAGTGAAATGCAAAGTTAATCAACCTTATAAATATTATATTACAGTTTGCAGCCTGTAACCTAGCAACTGCCCACTGTAAGTATGTATTGATAATAAGCTCCTACAAAATTCGTTATCTGACAATAATGATCATTCTTCTGGTTAACTAAACCGCCAAACACCCACCCACCCTTCTTCTGGTTAACATGTCCCGTATGCACATTGACAATTGTCTGGATTCATGGGCCTCAGTCGTAACAGCTGATTAGAGAACTTGATATCACCCAGTTGTAATTTCCTTTTCCTATGTCGTTTATTTAGATTTTTTTCTTTGTTCTTATAAGCCAGTCTTTCTCCCCCCCCCCCCCACCACCACTTCTGCTGTTTGCACGATCCACGAGAACTCGCTGCTGAACCTGCGAATGACTGGGCACGATCAAGACCGACATAAATAAATCATGACTTGCCCATAACTAGCCTGCGAGTGGAGGTTCCACTGTACATAAAAATCTCCTATTCCCAGACGGCGTCAGTCGCTGGGTTCACAATGAACCAGTCTGCACGGCCTCTTGCACACTGAAAAACCGCAAGACGGGGCCGTGTGGCTTGGCTCTGGCTGCGTGCAGATTTATTGAAGTATTGATAGTGATAGGTGAATATCGACCTCGGCCCGCCGTGCCACTTTCGCTTGTCTCCGAGTCAAGTGGAGGATGACACTGGTCTGACAAGGAAGGGGTGTTGCCTAAGAGACTGACCTCTGTCAACACGGCGGCCCCCGTTGTCCTCTTGAGGCGGGACGAGTCTGATTAGCACGAGCTGTCAGTTGTCGGGTAGGCAGTGGAAAGGAAAAGTCACAGAGCAGCGGACGTGTACTGTGTTCGTTTTTTTTTTATGTGTGGTGTTGGCGGTTTGGTGTTCTCCGTGGAAACAGCTACAGGTAAGGTGTGTTTTAATGATCGAATGCTATGAACTTTCTTTGCTGGCGACAGAACTGTGACCGTCCTCTGTCTTCTCAAGTACATGTAGGAATAGTGTGTTTTGATGATCGAATGCTATGATCTTCCTTTTTTGGCGATAGAACTGTTATCGTTCCCTGCCTTCTCGCGTACAGGTAGGGTGTGTTTTAATGATCGAATGCTATGAACTTTCTTTGCTGGCGACAGAACTGTGACCGTCCTCTGTCTTCTCAAGTACATGTAGGAATAGTGTGTTTTGATGATCGAATGCCATGATCTTCCTTTCTTGGCGATAGAACTGTTACCGCCCTCTGTCTTCTCGCTTACAGGTAGGGTGTGTTGTAATGATCGAACTGAATGCTATGATCTTCCTTTCTTGGCGACAGAACTGTTACCGTTCGATCTCTATCTTCTCGCGTAAGGTTGTGGTTCAGTTTTATTGTGGTTTATGTTGCTTGTAAGGTTCTGAATTTCTGAAGATTCTGTGTGCCGGTGACCCACGGGCAGGGTATACCTGAGTAGGCATGCTTGTATGTTATGATGTTCGACTGTATGTATGTATGTATGTATGTATGTATGTATGTATGTATGTATGTATGTATGTGTGTGTGTGTGTGTGTGTGTGTGTGTGTGTGTGTGTGTGTGTATGTATGTATGTATGTATGTATGTATGTATGTATGTATGTATATGCTTTCTTTGTATTTATGTAACCAATTATTCCTATATTATGCATGTATTATTTATTTATTTATTTTTTGGAAAGCGCCTAGAGCTCTTCCGAGATTAGCCGCTATACAAATCTTCATAATCATTATTATTAATTTAGAACTGAAAACTCGGGGTACAGCCATACATCATGTGTGGGTGTTGGTGTGTGTGTGGGGGGGGGGAGGGGGCTGCACAAGCAAAATATATCATTTATTGAATGCGTCTTGTTTGTCAGTGTTGTGCGGTTCTAGCTCTAACCGGCGGTTGACAGGAAACTGGAATCAGAAACTGAGAAGCATAATCGATATATTCAATTCTTTTTCAGCTACCATTTCCTCGACCGGTAAACCAGACAGCAGTCAGCAGTTTGTTCATGGGGCCCATGTCAGTAAATGATTGATGACTCGTGCCAGTAGCAATCAGCTGCTCAGGGTTCTACTTCGCTCTTCTTTTCATTTTCTCTGTGTTCATTCTGTCGACAGATGTTTCTGTACATGCTTAGCTCTGCTTGTGCTGTTAGGCAGTATTAAATTCTTCTCAGTCGCTTACAAACCTATTAGCCGCGCACACTTCTGTAGTCCCCGACCAGTCCGGGACTAGTGCCAAGAAGTGAGAAAGTCTTTTCCTGACCTCATGTCCTACTCAGTGTGTATTGAGCATAATTCCGGCCTCGGTCTGGTGGGCACAGAACACGCACAGTTTGAACTTGGAGCACCTCATGCAGGGCGTTCTAGTTGCCTTATTTGTCTTCAATAGCTGATCACCTCATTTAGTAAGTTACGGGTTCAACTTAGGGTGATGCCTGCGTCTTCGTTTGGGCAGTAATACACTGGCGCCGTTGTTGTTGTTGTTGTTGTTGTTGTAAACCGTTCATAAAGGGACAGCGAGTCTCAAATGCACCATGCCCTTGTGTCGTAATGTATGTATGGAGGCATGCTGCGTGTAGTGTTTTTTGGATGAGTGAGTGTGTGTTCATTGTTAGACGCCCTGAGCTCTCGCAAGAGTGAGGGCGTCCCTTCAATAATAATAATAATAATAATGAGTATTGTACAGGCGCTTTACCCTATTTCATGAATCGGCTCAAAGCGCCGCGAACTGAACCCAACACGCACGCTCACGTGAATCACACACATTCTATCACACGCTGGACATAAACACATTACAATCACGTGGTGCGAAGGGTCAGCTCAGCTATTTAAGTTCCGGAATTTAGAATTACATTTATTTTCAGTTATTATTATTATTATTATCATTATGTGCAGACGCATGCAGACTGAAGCAGCAATGGACGTCGGTGGAGGAGGGGGAGGAGGAGGAGGAGAGGCAGTCGATGAAGTCCTGGACGATTCCATCGACCTCGTTGCACGTGCAAACAGTGTGCGTGTGGAACCCGGGGCTTTCCTTCCCATCATCCACTCCACGCCCTGTGCCATACACAACCGCGGAGACGTGCCCGAGCGTCGCCTTGACCTACTTTACACCACCAGTTGCCATGGCGGCAAGGTCGGGGTAGAGGTCAAGGGCAGGGGCAAGCTGACACCCAGATCTCTGATGGACAGTCAAGCTATGACCTTGACAAACCACACACCGCGTCTCAGTAAGGAAGGCCTGAGGGACGGTGCCGGACACGGGTCAAGGCCACGTTACCGGAAGCCGGCCAGACTTCCGAATGAAGGACTCACCTCCAAGGACGTAGTGATGACGTGGCTGAAGCACGGTTCTGCCCCACAAGGGGAGAGTCACTTTCCTGACATCACCCAATCCAGCAGTAAGGTCTCACAGAATCACGTGACAACCAGACGCCGGCATAATCACTCGGCCGTCAGCGAATGAATAGAGCCTGGAAAGTTCATACTAGGATTTTTCCCTGCAGAATCTGCTTGTAAAGTAAAAAAAAAAAAAAAAAAAAATCAACGATCTCTCTGTTGAACTCTCACCACTTTGCAAAGCCACCGTCATTACGTAGAAGGGATGAAGCGCCATTGATTTCATAAACTCTTGGATCTTTTACCACTGATTTTCCAGTACAGACTGATAGACTTTGCGAGCTGGCCGCGATGTCGTGAAATAGATTAAACGACGAAGAAACTATGATGCCTTTTACGACATGACGGAATTTGGACCCCATATTCGTCGAACCGGTGGGAAGGGATTACTGATTAATATTCTCTTTCCTCTGGAGGTGAAAGTGCGTTTGCTAGCTAATGGGCTGGATCGACTTTTTGAGCTTCGGTTAATTGCGACAAATCTTGCAATGAGAAAGATTTTACGTGACTGCGAACTTAGAATGGTGCTTTAAGTTTGTTTGTTTGTTTGTTTGTTTGTTTGTTTGTTTGTTGCTCTCTAGTTCAGGCTCGTGTTATTACTGAGTCAATGGGTGGGTGGGGTGGGTGTTTGGGACTTTAACGTCCTTTTCCGCAATGTATGGGGCGATATCAAAGACAGGGCAACGAGAAAAAGGTCAGCACTAATATATGGCCCCAGATGGAATTCGAACTCATGTCCCGAGCATTGAAGGTCCAACGCTCTACCATTCGGCTATCCCCGCGCCCCCCCCCCCCCCCCTGAGTTAAGGGGAAAGACTTCAAGTACTGTACAACACAACGTGCAAGGTGACGGATTGACTGTGATTTAACGTGTGTGTTGGTGTCTGTTACTTGTACTCACCAGTGTTCCCGATTACGCACATGTGTGTGTATTTGTACGCACAAAACTTGTAAATTGACGCACACATTTGAGAACAGCGCGTCACAGGGGACGCATGTTTTTATTATCGCCGTGACAAACAGTATTTTTCCAACTCTTTCCCCGCGGAAACCCGATGAACAAAAAGCGATCTGTAACTACCAGCGCACACTTGCAGCATCGCTTTTCCGCTGAGCCACCGTGCGTAACAGACAGAATCTGATGTGTGGACCCTCCACATTTACAAACGGACCCTTCAAAATATAGAGAAAGGGTCCCAAGGACCTTTGTATGTACGTATCACAGGGATTCCTGACTCGCGGACTTGTATCTAACTCTACAGTGCAAAGTGGATTTTCACGCTTGAAGATACGCGAATCTCAGACAGTTCGGGAATACATTCCTTCTCTCGGCTGCATGAAACTCATGAACCCTGAGGAGAAAGTGTTTCGCAAGAACGTTTTGCACTTGAACGCGAGTTAATTTCCACGTGCAAGATTTGGTTGTTATTCTGTTTTGTTTTGTTTTTTGTTTGTTTGTGTTGTTGTTGTTGTTGTTTTACTACTTTGTTATCCCTTTCGGGAAATTGGGGCTGCTTCCCCCGGGGGAAGCGCGTCGCCGCGGTACAGCGCCACCCAATTTCTATTTTTTTTTCTTCTTTTTTTAAAACAATTTTGCTGGGGGAGGAAAGCCGGATAACCCGGAGAGAAACCCCCGATGAGCAGCCCGGCAGCCAGGAAAAACCGGTATCACATATCACAAGCCCGACCTGGGCTCGAACCCACGCTTCAGCGCCGTGACATTAGTGACGGCCGTTCAGTAGCGCAGCGGCTAAATCCGCTGAGTTGGTTGGTTTTCTTCTTAAGTTTGTGCAAGATATTCTGACACCTTGCAGCCAGTCTGGAACTGACATACACGTATCTAGTAAAAATAATGATGTTCTTGGAACACAAGCGTGTGTGTGTCGAACATGTATTTTACGACACTGACACGCCAGTGACTGACGATGTGTTAATATTTTAAGTGAATACGCGACAGAATTACTCACTAGTCAGTTAATTAAACTGCTTGTAAACATTTAGCGAATGAATAAAATTCTCTGAGGAAAATGAACACATGTTGTTCAGTAAAGTGATTAAAAATAGAATCCTGTCAGTGCATGCGTAATCAGACAGGTGGTGCATGGATGATACCAAACTGTAATTGTTCATGTGTACTGGTATGTGACATGTGTCCGGCAAACAAAAATTATGTACCAGTTTGATACATTTGCGTAGAATCATTACGTAAGGCGACACTGACGGATGCCGCAGTCCTCAACATCAGTAGTGCAGTGCGTGCATGCGTGTACGCCGGTGTGTGTGTGTGTGTGTGTGTGTGTGTGTGTGTGTGTGTGTGTGTGTGTGTGTGTGTGTGTGAATATACAGTACTCAGGGCATCACTGCTCAACTGGCATTGGTCGCTGACCGGCCGGCCGTGACGCCGCCGGCTAAATTTCGAAGACGGTATTTCCGGAAAACCGCCCCGGCAAGGCCTAAATTGCCATTTAAGCTTGTGTAGCAGCTTGGAAACGACTGCATTACTGATTTTTCAGGATGTAAATTTGCACGCGCCTCGATGTTGTCATTCGTGTGATACTCTTAGCGTAGAACGATCTGTTACCGCGCTCTAGAAATCTCTATAAATGACTTAGACTGTTTAAGGGGCAGTAATCAGTAAAAACGATACAGAATTTAGTGAGTTGTTGTGTCCCCTGCCCACGTATTTGCACATTGACGGCACCGCTAAATAAAAACCCCGGAAAAGGGGTCGCTGGAGGAATGGAAGGGGGGAGTGGGGAGGAGGGGGGGAGTAACAGCCGATTCTCCGGTTTTTTGGTTCATTAATTGTTTTCTGTCATCATCTTGACGGATGGATTCTAAGCAAACATTTATTATTATTATTATTATTGTGCTTAATATTTCTTGTTCTTGTTATTTTTACCATTGTAGATTATTATTATTATCATTATTATATTTGTTGAGGGAGATGTAACAGTAACAGCTTAAAAAAAAAAACAACAACAACAGAACTTGCCACTGACAATACTGAGAAAATTCACACGCCTGAAAGTGTCACAATCACTTGAAAATCTCCTCGACCCCCCCCCCCCCCCTTTAACAACGACCACATCCAGGCAGTTCCTAACCTCCCTAACCCGCCATACCCCCGCCACCCCCCCCCCCCAACACCACCACCCACCCACTTCCTCTGTGTATAACTTGTCTGCCGCCAAGATTTGTTTTTCCTGTTAACTGAACTGATAGCGACAATGTGGCACAGATACACACCACCGTAGTAGTCTGCACCTGCACAGTCACATGGATAGAGTATGTCTGTTTCAACTTGAACGCGTAAAAGCCGTTATGGCTTGACACACCTGCACATTTCACCTGTGACAGGCGAAGACAGGTACGGTCAGGTAGGACAGCGCGAGATGCATAAATAACGAAGGAAAACCGCGCTGAGGTTGACAACAGCCGCTTGGGGAATTTCCACCTCTCAGGGCTGAATGAATGGGTCATGTGACCAAGCGGCGGTGACTCTTACCTGTGGGAGACAAAAATAGCGCGTGCGTTTCGGTGACACACCACACGGAACCATAATACTGCTTCAACACGAGCACATTTTTTAGAACGGTGGTCTCAGCACACGATCATCAAGGAGTTTGATCATGGTAGCATGGACCGATGGAACGGACTC
The DNA here is from genome assembly GCA_018292915.2 of Batillaria attramentaria. NCBI lineage: Eukaryota > Metazoa > Mollusca > Gastropoda > Batillariidae > Batillaria > Batillaria attramentaria. Next base: position 634,768 of record JACVVK020000163.1, on the reverse strand, counting down.
AGCAGGAGTTCAGTACGGAGGGGTTTTCACCAGCTTGTGAACTTGCCGGACTTTTGAGTCGGCGTTTTTCCCCCCCGCACTGACGGAGGTCCGATAAGCCACGAGTAGCGCGGCACAACACACACACCGGAGCCGAGGGTTCGTCGTGTTGGTCCCTGAAGTAGGAACATCGTGACGTTGCAGTTGTGGGGACTGGGGAGGAAGGTTGGTGTGGGGGTGAATGAAAGGACGTGAGGTACCTGTTTCAAACTGGCCACCTGTCTAACGAGGCCACCACGATGGCTCTGCTGGCCACATCGTGCACGATGCGCAACAAACCGAGCCGTCTGCTGGACAAGGGACCAGAGTATCTCCGAACTCGGACCAATTCGCAGCTGTTCGGTAAGTTAGGAAACGTCTTGTACTGCAGTTCTTAGTCCGAGGTCTTTTGTGAGCACAGATGAGATCTGAAAACCGTGTGCTTCATTCGGCCCGAGTGTAGTTACAATTGAGTGTCCCTGCTCGTACAACGCATATGATGGCCATGAGATAGCCTCTTATTGCTTGGAGTACTCTGCTTGTTTGTGTATGAAACCCTCAAAACTAAAACTGAGGAAAAAAAGCAACGACAGCAATAAATAAACAACAAGAGAAGGACAACCAACCAACAATTATTGTAACACCGAAAACCTGACGTCAAGGATTGTTGGGTGGGTGAGCGGGTCTTTAGGAGTTTAACGTCCTTTTCCACCACCTATGGGTGAGATCAAAGACGGGGCTTCGAGAAAAAGACCAGCACAAATATTTGGCCTCAGCCGGGATTCGAACCCACGACCCGAGCATTGAAAGTCCAATGCTCTACCATTCGGTTATCCCGGCTCCCCGAGGATTGTAGGGGGACATTTTTGGCATTTTGTTTTTGTTATGCTTGTCAGTATTCAGTTTGACCAATACAATAAAAAATATCATTAGCGATCTTTCAGCCTAGCAGCGTAGCCTGTCTGCTTGGCCATCGCACACTTCACCGACAACAGTCTGAACTAAAATGGCTGTCACCGCTTGGATACGTTTCAAAACCTTGCCATGACAGCATGCACTTAAACTTTGAAAGACACAAGCTCAGCCTTAAAAAAAAATGTAATGCGTGTATTTTCTTGGACTAGCCAACTGTGAACGGTTCAACATGTAATCAATGCTAGCTCCTTTCAGGCAAGGGTTGTCGCTTTCCCACCGAAAACGGGAAACTGATACTACTTCACTTGCTTCTGGAATGCAGAAATCGGAGAGTTAAGAACTCGGGACCTGTTTGTGTTGCCAGCTTTGCGTACAATGGAGTATGTGGCAGCTACTGGTTTTTTTTGTTTTGTTTTTTTTTAAAACAAATGCATTTGCAAAGGCTTACTGTCAAGGCATAGTGACATAGGCCCACGGAGTAACTGAGTAGATTGTCTGTTGTCCAGAGAGCATTGCAATTGCAACTGACATAAAGTTTCATAAATAGGTTGAGGGTTGGGGGCTTAAAAGTACACACACACACACACACACACACACACACACACACACACACACACACACACACACACACACACACACACACACACACACACCGGCATACAACATGATCTGTTACGCTATATCCTTAGTGCCTTAGAAGTACACACACACACACACACACACACACCACACCACCACCACCACCACCACCCCCCCCCCCCCCACACACACACACACACCGGCATACAACACGATCTGTTCACTCTATATACTTAGTGCCTTAGAAGTACACACACACACACACACACACACATACACACACACTGACTCTGTGCGCTAATAAAACCACGTCATGATATTTCCTCCTCGCTTAAATCACGGGCTGGCTGTCTAAAGCGTGCCGACTCAGTTTCAAGACAAGTAATTTACAATACAAATAGGACTGGCCTCACGACTGAGACAAACTGCCAAGTGTAAAATCTTAAGGACGCGTTGAAACGTCATGCGCATCAGAGGGCGACATTTTCCCGTAGCGCAAACGTGTATTTGCATAGCTTGTGAACGACCCAGTTTAGAAGACGGTGTCTTGTCCATTCAAGTTATCGTTGCATTGGCATTGACTGAACTTGGCATTCACTGCATGCGTTTATTCGTAGCGAGCAGTGCAGGTTTTGTTGTTGTTACTGTTGTTTTTTGGGTTGGTTTTTTTTTCAAAACTATCGACATTTTTATTTGCCTGTTCAGGCTGGCCACTTCTGATAATGATTAACACTGTGAAAAGAAACAAAACACATATATATCAGTGACTCTCATTACTTATCACTATCTTTCCTTACGAATGTGCCCTATAAGATAACATGATAATACTTTAATCATCCATGGATAGGGAAACTGCAAAATACCCGCGTGACATACGAAACAAGCTCCTGCGTTATAGCGAATACTTTTAGCAAATAACCCCCCCCCCCCCCCCAAAAAAAAAAAAAAAAAAAAGTTTATGGTGAAAAGCTGTCTTCTCCAAATTTCAGCAAAACGACAGTGCAAGACTTGAGTGTGCGTTCACTTTCATGCTTTTATTCAAGACATTCAAAGTGCTTAAAACGTGGCTTATTACAAATGCAACCGGCTGGTGGGAATGGTGGAACCTTTCACCCCCCCCCCTTCCCCCCCCCCCCCCCCATGACCTGTTCGATTAGCTCTTCGCGCCAGCAGTTACGAGAGCCATAAAACTAACGGCTGCTTAGCAAGGTAGCCATTACGCTATCTACCCCTGACGGCTACCCGGCGGTAGGAGTTAATGGGCGGCAATCACAGGTTGGTCCCGCTAGACTAGTCTCAGGTCAGCCGGTTTGTGGGCAGTAGCAATTAGGTCCCGCCGATGATAAGAATCTTTTTCCCTCCCTGTCAGCTAACATCCAGCAGTAACCATGAAAGAGAAGTCTTCAGGGGCCTGACGCATGAAACGAGACAAGACTAGTCTGGGACTTAGCCCTAGTCTCTGACATTGTATCGGGACTGTCCATCAGCCGTGTATATTTACCGGTTATTCCATCACATAGTCGACTCGTAAACTTGCCCTAGTCTCCGTTTATGCATCTCTGATCCTTTAGTCTCATTTTAGTCAAACTAGTCTCGGACTTCCGTCCTTGTCTGTCTCCATGCATTCGACTACAGGTGCCGAGTTTATCTAAGTCAGCAGTTTTCAGTCTCCTGGGTTTTTTTTTTTTTTCAATTTGACGAATGAGCTTTACTTTTTATCGAAGCTTAAGAATGTTGTTGTTGTTGTTGTTGTTGTTGTTGTTATTTTCCCAAAACTAAAGAGTGCTTTTTTTCAAGAAATTATTGAAACCCCTCCCCCCTCCACCCGCCAACTTTTTTTTTTAAATTTGGAATAAGCGACACATGGGTTGAAACTGTATCGTGAGATTCAGCTTTGTACTTTTCACAGTTTTCTTGTCGAGGAAATTTTCTGTTGACCAAGGTTCATATTAGTGCGTCTCCTCATCTTGCACCAGAAACTACCGAGTCGCTGACCTGCAATTGCTGTCACAATAGTCCAAGATTTATAATAATAATAATAATAATTTATTTCTATAGCGCTTAATCTACATGGAAGGTAGTTCTAAGCGCTTAGAGTACAGGTAAAGAGACAGATAGACGTGAAGGTTCAGGGCCAGGGCAACTGCATGTATGGTACTTAATAAGGAGATGGAGAAAGACGGAGGGAGGTTAGACGGAGCTTTGAGATGAAAACAGGTAGGTTTTTAGATTAGTTTTGAAGGTTTCGAGGGAGGTTGACTGGCGGAGCCAGTTGTGTGCGTGTGATCTGCGCACCCGTCCCCCCCCCCCCTCCTCTTCACTCACCCACAATCGTCAACCCGAGCCAGTGAGTTCAATAGGAACAGCAGCACTGAGTGCAAAGTGCTTGTGGGAATTGAACAAGTAGTTACGGGCAATAATCGTTAGGCCGTGATGCAGCCATCATTCACGGAACACATTGGCTGTCAAACAGACAGAGACAAAACGTTGAGATCAGCAGCGAGGTGACACGTCTATACAGCTTGCCAGGCTTGCCTTACGAGTGAGTCATGCAGGGTTTTGCCAGTGTCGTTAAAAGGTAATATTGATATTCCTACCTCCGCTGACACAGACTCGTGTTGACGTCTTCCTGGTCGCCGAGTTCGCTTCATGTACGTGGCTATATACACCGGATCTTCGCTGCTAGGTTCTCTGCACGTCTCGTCTTAATATTTATCACTGTCGCAGTTCAGTCGTCCGTTACAAATGAGTTGAGACTCTCTTCGGACCATTAGTGCAGCTCTGAAAGTCTGATTTTTTCCACTGACCAGCCTTGGGCTAGTGCCTAGGAATATATACTAGCCAAACTAGAAAAGTTACTAGACAAAATTCAAAGTTACAAAATTACAAGTCAAGAAAAAACAAAATCCTGCATTCTTTGATTATAGTGATTTGCCGACCAGTTCCGCGAGCAGATGGAACAGTTCATCTTGTTTGCCTGTTCGTCGTAATTCAGTCATGAAAATTCTTTCTTCCACTGAATTTGAAAAGAACAAGTGCCGCTATGGCGAGTGAAAAACTTTCCAATTTCAGAACCATAGTGAAAATAAAGACTTTAGAGAGGTTTTGGAACTGACTTTAAGTTAGTTCAAATATGCAAGTGCACATTTTCAAAACGGTTACACAACCCCTCAAACAAACGAAACAAAACAAGACAATGAATAAAGGCATAAAGTCTGTGACAGCTATAGTGACAAGGAAACAACGCTCTTTGTCTCGAGACGAATACTTGACCGACGGTTGCACTGTGAGAGACCCTGAAGACCTCAGGGCCCGTATGTAAAACTCGAGGTTAATTTAACCCACGGCTACGGACCTAACCCAGACTAGGACAAAAGAAACCCAAAAGCAAAATTTTAAAAAAAAACAAGGAAGCGAAGAAAGGAAGACAAAAGTCCTTCTATAACGGCATGGGCACATTGCTGGAAATGGGCCCGCTTCCTGATTAATTAAAAAAAAAAAAAAAAAAAAACTTTAACCCTAGAGCTAGTTTAGTTCGAGGTTAGACTTTAACCCGGGGCTAAACTCCCTAACCCCGACTTTTACATGCGGGCCCAGAGCACTAAGTCAAAGTGAAGGACGGTTGATCGACCTGAGTCGCTATGCCGGGCGTAGTTACTGACAACCTAATCCATTTTCCTTAAGAACTTGAGTGAGTCATATAATAGTCCGCAATATTACTCCCTGCTCATCCGCACTGCGGAGAAGGAAGAAAGTGACAGGATGGTGGTGGTTACTATTGCTGTGGTGACTTGCCTGGTAGTGACTGAAACATCTGCTTTGTAGAGAACAGCCTGTGTTTTTTTTTAAAGAACTCTTTCCTTGTTACACTGCAAGTTTTGCTAACGCCACCAAACCCTCGATAACGCACCCCACCCCACCCCACCCCACCCCAGCCACTTCATCCCCGATTTAAATTTCCACTTAGTTCGTGTGTGTGTGTGTGTGTGTGTGTGTGTGTGTGTGTGTGTGTGTGTGTGTGTGTGTGTGTGTGTGTGTGTGTGGAGGTAATGCGCACCGCTATCAGCGTGAGCCTGAAGGTTCAAATTGAATGTTGCTGCGCAACGGGACAAGTTGCCATATCGTATGGCGAAAGTGCATAGTGTGTGCGATGGCAGCAGTGTAGTACACATTTTTATTGCAAAGATGTCAGACGTGTGTTATTTGTTTGTTTGTTTGTTTTCACCATTATTTACATTTTAACAGCCCGGCCCAAACTGACCCCGGCCATAACCCTAAACCTCATTTAACCCCTGTTACATGTACTAACCATAAACCTCTGAAAATGGCTTACTAACCCTAAAGTAACCTTAAGCATCCTTTAAACTACTTTACTAACCGGAAAACCTCCGTCATATTACTGTTTGGCACGCTGCGAGCGGGTCCACAATGTACTCCTGGGTGACCACCGTGTATCATTGTGTTACCCTCGAGCGCAGCGGGATCTGTGAACGAGCTATGTGCAGTGGGTGGTGTGTGTGTGTGTGTGTGTGTGTGTGTGTGGCACAAAGACAAGCGTCACTCTTCTCATGGAGTAATTACTATATTTAGTTTTCCGTGCAGAAGAGCCAAGACTGATTCTCAAAACTGACCCGCTTTCAGGTTGGTAGCGTCTCTTTCAGTGTTGCACAACTTGTCAGTTGGAGCAAGGTTGGTTGGATTTGTGTACGGCGGAAATAGCCTGGGAAATACACCACGGTTGTCATCAATAAGTTATATTTCACACCAGTGTGGTGCGCGTGTCTACCTTTTGTTTTGGTGGTTTGTCGTGAAGTTTTTGTGCCACCCTTTCCGGCCGGTGCCAGTGTTTAAAAATGCATTAGGACCCAGAAAGAAAGAACAAAAAACAAAACAAAACAAAAAAACACGCAGATCCGTCTGGACGCGCTCAGTGTGTGTGTGTGTGTGTGTGTGTGTGTGTGTGTGTGTGTGTGTGTGTGTGTGTGTTCTTGCTGAAGGTCCAATTGTGAGGGAGAGACTGGGGCGGAGGCGCTAGCAGGACAATGTTAGTGTAACGATTAAATGAGAACACAAAGCGTTATAGGCAGGCAAACACCAACGCGGAAGTGCCCGTGGGAGAGGCCCGAATCCCCCAGCACCAAGCCCGCACGTCAGCCTATTGACACTAACACAAACTGAGCTAACTTGCGTTGAAGGCGGGGCTGTTGGTGGGAAGAACGGCTTTATGTCAGGGCCGCTAGTAAACAAGTACCGACAAAAATCTGGCGTGGCCAGCAGCTGATCTAAATGCTTCCTCTTGACCTGTTTTCCTGATTTCTTGTTATGCTTCCCGGCATACGTCTTGGCCCCACTAAACATGTTTTCTTTAGAGTTGACGTCGGATATGGTTCAGTGATTGACTTCTGTCAAATCGCGTGCTATTACGGCTGAGGTCCGCGAGGAGGCATTGCCGAATCCTCCCGTTGTGGTCAGTGAGGCACGGAAAGCGCCACGGCCGGAGCTCTCTCGTTTGACACGATACAGTTCAGTGCTGGTCCGATCTGCATCAGTGACTTCAAGTCTCTCTTGTTTATCGCAGATAACTGAGGTTCCACATGGCGCGCGCGCGCGCGCACAACACACACACACACACACACACACACACACACACACACACACACACACACACACACACACACACACACACACACTGCACTTTATTAATTTTTGTCTTTTTCTTCTCTGGAGGAGCCGGGATAGCCGAATGGTAGAGCGTTGGCCTCTCAATGCTCGGATCTTGTGTTAGAATCCCCCGGCTGGGGCCAAATATTTGTACATGTATTGGCATTTTTCTCGTTGTCCCGTCTTTGAGATCACGCTTCCGTCCTTACGGGTCTTTATTTCAGTTATTTTACACATCTGTCAGACTTACAATGCTAGGTGTACATTCTGTTGGTGGTACATGTAATTTTAAGTAGGCGGCTGTTCCTGCACGCGCTGTCCAGTCGTCAGTACCCAGTGATTGTACGAGTTGAATCAGTTACTGATTGCAGTGTCCACCTCATCAGCGTTCAGCTAAGGTACGGTGGCATTCTGGGCCCGCATGTAAAAGTCGAGGATAGGGATTTTAGCCCCGGGTTAAAGTCTAACCTCGAACTTAACTAGCTCTAGAGTTAAATTTTCTCTTGTTTTTATTTTAATCAGGAAGCGGTGCCATGGTGCCTAAGCCGTTAGGGAAGGATTTTCTTCTTCCTTTCTTTGCTTCTTTTTCTGTTTAATTTTGTTTTGTGGTTTCTTTTGTCTTAATCTGGGTTAGGCCCGTAGCCGTGGGTTAAATTAATCTCGAGTTTTACATGCGGGCCCTGGTCATTTCTCTGTGTGCAGTCCGCATTTTCCTTTTATATCAGAGCTTCAGTTTCTGGGGGGAAAAAAGCGGGGTTTTTTTGGTTTTTTTATTACGAGCTCAGCGTTACATGAGCCACTTTATGGACTGCGCGTGACAAGACATACAGCGTCTTATTTTCGCATGAATATAGTCTGACTGGATCGAAAACTATGCGCCTCTCTCTCTCTCTCTCTCTCTCTCTCTCTCTCTCTGTGGCTCTGTGGCTCTTTGGGGTTTTGGGGTACCGGGGTGGCCGAATGGTAGAGCGTTGGACTTCCAATGCTCGGGTCGTGAGTTCGTATCCCGGCTGGGGCCAAATATTTGTGCTGGCTTTTTCATCGTTGCCCCGTCTTTAATATCGCCTGTATATGGTGGAAAAGGACGTTAAACACCCAAACACCCACCCTCTCTCTCTCTCTCTCTCTCTCTCTCTCTCTCTCTCTCTCTCTCTCTCTGTGTGGCGTAGTTTCTACTAAACCGCGCTCTGTTGAACTCTGACAAAGTTTATCAAGCGAAAAAGAAAAATCCACAATTTATTCAGCCAGCACTGCGAGACTAGAGAAATGGGTCTGCGTCATTCATTGTCAACAGACCTTGACTGACAGAGAAGTTGAGAGGAGTCCATGTACTGCGACCAAAAGACCTTGGCAAGGTCTTTGCCGCGACTGTCCCTACATGCTTTACTCGCCTAGGTTGACTCCCAGCCAACAGCGTTTATCGCTTTTCACTGCCTGTGATGGCAATTGCACCGGCGTAGGAAGGCGCCCGGATGGTGAATCGAGGCATAGTTGTGAACTGATCTAGCCACAGTTAATTATTATTATAATTATTATTTTATTTTATCACTGAAAATGAGGGGAAAATCTGGCGCACATCTGCTCAGGCAGAAACCTATGGTACCGTCTGTACGTCATCTCCACTGCTATATACCGATAATGCTCCAAGAGAGAACACACACACACACACACACACACACACACACACACACACACACACACACACACACACACACACACACAGAAGGTGGGGGCGGCGATGGTCTAATAGGTAACACGGACTTAGTCACTGCGCTTCTAAACGGCCGTCACCGCTGTCACTGACGGCGATGAACCGTGGGTTCGAGCCCAGGTCGGGCTTGTGTTGTGTGACACCGGTTTTTCCTGGCTACCGGGCTGCTCATCGGGGATTTCTCTCCGGGTTATCCGGCTTTCAAGTCCTCCCCCAGCAAAATTTAAACATAGGATAGGTATTGGGTGGCGCGGCGACGCGCTTCCGGCCCCGGGGGAAGCAGCCCGAATAGTCCGAAAGGGGGATAACAAAGTAGTAAAACAAACAAACCAAAACAAAAAACAAATAAAAACCCACCAAAAATCCGATATACTAGCGCCTCACCCAGTTCGGGGCCGTAAATGGTGCTGGACGGTCTAACAGACCCTTGCCTGACAACCGGATATGGATTCCCGTGTCGAGTCAGCTGCTGCTCTCCCCTTCCCCCGGCCAGTTTTAAGGAGTAGGAGAGGAGTCCCTGGCTCGTCAGCTGTCACGTCACGCAAACTTCAGTTAAAGGTCTTCTGGCACTGGAGATACGACGAGTCAATGTAATCATTTGTGATAAGTCATATACTCTGATGCACGGGTCACGTCAATAGTGATGATGATGATGATGATGATGATGATGATGATGATGATGATGATGATGATGATGGCGATGATGATGATTTAAAAAAAAATATTCGTTTATAATTGTTTGGGATTTTTTTTTATTTGCTCATATTTACTAGAAAGGACTTGGAATACATGACATACAATGGTCACTGAACCATTTGGGTGGTCACGCGGTCGGGGGCGGGGGGGTGGGAGGAGCCAAGCCTCTTAGAAACAAGGCACGGATCTGTGTTTTACACACACTGCCTCTCACACAAACCACACGCGCGGAGCCGAAAAGTCAAGCAAAGCCTGCGTGTGTAGGACTGTCCGGAACCGGTTGCAATCCACTGACAGCCAAGCCTCTTAGAAATATACATGAATCTGTGCTCAGTTCTCACACACTGTCTCACACAAACCACACGCACAGACACACAGACACACACACACACACACACACACACACACACACACACACACACAAGAAGGCCGACAGACACGAAACAGTTAGATTTTACTGGTAATTCTGACGGCGGTTAGCGGCGGAGAAAGTCAAGCAAAGCCTGCGTGTGTGGGGGGGAGACTGTCCGGAACGGTTGTTAACGATTGATTGATTGAAGCTGATAGCCGGTCTGGACCCTGCCTCCACAAACACTGCTTTCTACTGGTGCCCGATCAGCCCTCGGCTCCCGTAAATGGACGGGCTATCCCAGCTTCAGTTTTTACAGGATTGGCATCGCTCCCTTTTCAAGTCGTAGACGGGCTGAACTGCAACGGGAGTATGATGTAATGTGATCGCGTTTGTGTCTGGGTATCGTTACGTTAATCCTGTGTCAGGCTTCGTTTGCTGGAAACGGCGGAGATCGTGGAATAGAAGCTCACCGTAGAATTATCGGTAAGGACAGTTTTCTTGAAACTGACTCTGTTCGTCAGGGCCACGGCGGTGTTATGTCAGATAACTCTGGGGGCAAGGATAAGATCATTTCAGTTGTAGTATGTATTTGTTATCGTCAACCTGCCATGTAGTCAGTTCTCTTCTTGTTCAGTTTAGTTGACGGTATGATTATGGCAGTTTGCAGAACAGCCTAAATGACATTAGAGGGGCGGGTTTGTTCAACTCAACAGTCCATTTTGCAGACAAACTGGGAGGGTTGTAAGGTTCTAGACGGTCTTCCGGTCTGCCGCTGACAGGTGATTAAATGATCTAGTAACGGCTTGGCTCAATCTTCTTGTACTGCCGTTGGGTTTTAGGTTGCCAGCTAAAGTGATCTAGTAACGGCTTGACTCAATCTTCCAGTACTGCCGTTAGTTTTTCGCCGGTAGCCAGCTAAAATGATCTAGTAACGGCTTCACTCGATCTTCTAGTACTGCCGTTGGTTTTTAAGTAGCCGGCTAAAGTGATCTAGTAACGGCTTGACTCTAGCTTCTAGTACTGCCGTTGGTTTTTAAGTAGCCGGCTAAATTGATCTAGTAACGGCTTGACTCTAGCTTCTAGTACTGCCGTTGGTTTTTAAGTAGCCGGCTAAAGTGATCTAGTAACGGCTTGACTCTAGCTTCTAGTACTGCCGTTGGTTTTTCAGTAGCCGGCTAAAGTGATCTAGTAACGGCTTGACTCTAGCTTCTAGTACTGCCGTTGGTTTTTCAGTTGCCGGCTAAAGTGTTCTATAGTAACGGCTTGACTCAGTCTTCTAGTACTGCCGTTAGTTTTTCGTCGGTAGCCAGCTAAAGTGCGGGGGGTTGCCGGTAAGGATGTCAGTTTGAATTGAGAACAAGTCGTTTCCTGTCTTTGTTTTCAACAATAGGCGTTGACCAGGGTCTGTGCTATCCTTCGCGAACTCCGTTAATGTCCTCGTTGCTGTTCGCGGAGTGCAAGCTTAATGCGCACACCACGCATCAAGACTGACTTGATGCCACGGGCGTCCGGTGTAACTAGTGTACTCGCGGCCGGGCCATCAGTCGGTCTGGCCAAGATGTTCGCTGTGGCTGCCAAGACCTGAAGCACTTTAATCAGTCTGTCCCATGAATTAACTCCCGCACGGCCGCCCGGACCGTCAGCAACGTCAGTGCAACGTTATGCTAGCTTTCAGTGTGACTTTGTTATATGTGGATTGAGGCAGGAACCTAAACGGTACGCTCGCTACAGTCGATGGATAAGCCGGCTGTACATAGTATGCATTGAGTTCAGTTCCTTCTTACCTAGCCCACGGATCGTGAGTTCGAATCCCGTCAGATATTTGTGCTGGCCGGCAAATATTTGTGCTGGCCTTTTTTTGTTGTTGTTGTTGTTGCCCAGTCTACTAGTATGCGTAGTGGAAAAGGACGTTAAACTCCCCCCCCCCCCAACCTTGTCGTGTAATCGATGTCATGCGAATAGCGACACTGAGTACCTGCCATGATACCAACCGGCTTCGCCGACACTTAAACTCTAACTTCAAGTCAAGTACTAACACGGAGAACATATTTCCCCTCTGACAAATTAATCAATTAGGCCTAGTCCAACCCCACACGACTCAGTCCAGTATATATATCTATCCGTTGCCGTCGGCATCGTCTCGGTAGCACTGTTAATCTCCACATATCATCGATACGCGGCGTATTCCCTAAAGACATCTCACGTCTTCGGAGTGTGTTCCGCCGCGCTGGAGCCCGCGGGTTCCAGCAGGCGTCACGGTGCAGCGTACACTGAAACGTTAGTCAGCCAGCCTATCTCCGTCCGTTGTCGGAGCCAAGGCTTCAAGGCATCTGTCTCGGCTTTTAGAGCCTGTCTACTTGTAACCTGCCGGCTGGGGGTGCTAGTAAGGACTGGGGAGATCATCGTCAGCTGCACGGTTCGTAGGAATCACCTTCGTTACTGCCATACAGTGCATGTCCTTCTTGTCTGAATCTAGATAAAGCTTGTGAGTTGTTTGTTTTTTTGCTGATCTGATAAAAGTAATGAGTGCGTTCGGTGCGGCGAGATTATGACAGTGTGATGTGTTGCGCGGTGAGGCCGCTAAGTAGGCAGTGCACGTGCGTATCGTACAGAGAGATGGAGTGAGTGACTGCGCGGCTGTTGCACCGGGCTTTCCGCTGGTTCACGCTGTGCTGCAGCCGGCATGGAAACCCCCGTAACAAGACCGAGTCCAGGTGCTTTTGTTCCTGCAATGAATTTCCTTCTGCCGTGGTGTGAATTTCAGCCAGAACGTGGCGAATGTAAAGCGCTGTTGGAGTACGTGTGGTGTTTCTGTTTAATTAATTTGTGCAGTCGAGTGCTCCGTGGTTAGCCGACACACCCGGCTTACCGCGCACAACACTGATGAAATTCGTCATTGTTCATACACGTACACGTGTAATATCTTCTATATTTAGAGCCAGCCTACTTCCCTCATTGGTCATTGTACTAGTGAACCGTAATTAAGACTGTCTAGGTGACATAAGAGGATCTCACTGATTTTCAGTTGCCGTGATCAGTACCGCTGAGACGACTGATCAGGAGCCGTGAACATCATGATTGATTTCGCTTTGTCAGACTCAGTGACTCAGGAACTGATCAGAAATTTGGCTATTTCTTGTTTTTATCTCTAGAATGACTGTGACATATATTGTTCAATTGTTCACTGAGTCAGTGATCACGGTTGATAGATACTGAACTGAAATATACAAGGAGACGTTTTGTGCCATGGAAGGAGCCGGACTGATAAAACATGCAGAACACAGACGTCAGTTGACTTCACAGAAAAGTGATCAAACGTCGACTACTACAGAGTGAGATCATGGGGATGATCATAGCTAGCAGAGATGGTTAAGTTCACCACAGTTTTTGTCGGTCACATGTGTGGCGCAGGTGACAACGGACAGCTGTCTAAACCGTGCCGACATTGGGCAAGCTTCCCTTACGGACTGACTGACTGACGTCATAAAATCACATTGACAGTTGCAGATGATAAACGATTATTGCTCTTTTTTTTCTTTTTTTTTTTTTCTTTTTCTTTTTTAAAAATCCGTTTCGTTTCCCCGCAGCACTGTTGGTGTAGCTGATTTATGACCGAACACGGTGCATGTAGCTTGAGCGACAGATCTTTGAAGAGTACATGTGTTCAGGATTATATACATTCTGCCCTAATGCAACATGCAAGACCTTCATTTCATGTTTTGGGGCGCTTTCTAACCCCTAAAATGTATACGGCAGAGGTGAAAACTACGAGCCTGTCGCAGTGTTGGGCGTCCGGTGATAAAGTTGGTCATTTGGGAGAGTGGTGTGATAAGACATGGTTTGGATTATGCTGACACGTCAGTCGACGTTGCCTTCCGTGTTGCACTTTTGTAATATCGTGATTTTGCTGGTAGGGGTCTGGGCCCGCATGTAAAAGTCGGGGTTAGGAAGTTTAGCCCCGGGTTAGAGTCTAACCTCGAACTTAACTAGCTGTAGGGTGATTTTTTTTTTGATTTTTTTTTTTTTTTTTTGGGGGGGGGGGGTGAAATTGTTGTTTTTAGTTTTAAATCAGGAAGCGGGTCCATTCCAGCAAGGTGCCTATGCCGTTAGAGAAGGATTTTTTTCTTCCTTTAAGTTTCTTCGCTTCCTTTTTTTTTTAATTTAATTTTGTTTTTGGGGTTTCTTTTGTCCTAGTCTGGGTTAGACCGTAGTCGTGGGTTAAATTAACCTCGAGTTTTACACTGATACGGGCCCAGCTGTGTAGGGGTGCGGACGGATGGGTGTTATGGGAAAGGACTCTTTGGGGTCTTCAGAGATACACTGTACGCTAAACGTACGTTATAATGAAGAACTGACCGATCCACTGTGGAAAACAATAGTTAACATTCTGGTGTATTGACAAGAACGTTTGACCAGAATGATGTTCGTCAGCGTTAACTCGTTGCCGTATACATCTGGTTTGAAACAACACGTGATCAGTCAGACTGAAATCACAAAATAGCGAGACACGAATGCCCGCCTGCAGGTCTCATTTTCGTACACGTGATTTGTTTGCAGATCCTGTGCAATTCATCAAACGATGATAGAAGTTTCTGTGGCCTGAGAGATATCTGTCAGGCTAGGAGCTGTATGCCAGGCTCCACATGTAGAAGTCGAGGTTAGGGATTTTAGCCCCGGGTTAGAGTCTAACCTCGAACTAAACTAGCTCTAGGGTTAAATTTTCTATTTTGTTTTGTTTTAAATCAGGAAGCGGGTCCATTCCAGCAAGATGCCTAAACCGTTATAGAAGGATTTATTTCTTCCTTTCTTCGCTTCCTTTTCATTTGATTTTGTCTTTTGGTTTCTTTTGTCCTAGTCTCGGTTAGGCCTGTAGCCTTGGGTTAAATTAACCTCGACTTTTGCGTTCGGGCCCAGTTCTTGGTAATGATGCAATGAGCAGTAGGTACAACAACAACAACAAAACTATGGGTGGGTGTTTGGGAGTTTAACGTCCTTTTCCACCACGTAAGAGTGATATGAAAGACGGGGCAACGAGAAAAAGGCCAGTCAAATATTTGGCCCCAGCCGCGATTCGAACTCACGAAGACAGTGAATGTGAGGGTAGTTTGGCCTTTATCTCATTGCACCGCCTCCTTTGACACTTTTCCATATTTCGGATTTTTCTGTCTGGTATTTTTCTTTTTTAGTTGGCATTATGAAAGCGATAAGAGGTCACTGAGATATATACATATAAAATCAATACTAATGCAATATACCTAAGCTATTTCATCAAACATGCTTTTTATCCGTCGGCATATCTATTGACTCTGGAATGATAACATGCAAACAGCAGTTAATTATCTTCGAGGCGGCCAGGGTGAGATCCCCCCCCCCCCCAAATAATTAATTTTTACATCTTTCTCTGTTTAATGTAACTTTGTGTTGTGACCGCCATGGGGATGGGGTGGGTGGGTGTTTGGGGGTTTAACGTCCTTTTCCACCACCTGTGGGTGATATCAAAGACGGAGCGACGAGAATGAGACCAGTACAAATATTTGGCTCCAGCTGGGAGACTGCCATGGGAAATGTAATCCTGTACGTTGTGTAAACATTTTTTTTAAATGTACCTCCAAAAAATAAATGAAAAAATAAAAAAAAGCCTAACGTTAACACGGGCGATGTCGATGGCACTGTTCAAAACAGCTTTGTACGGCATGCCAAAAGTAATGGACTCAGTCTCTCTCGACAATTTAGGTCAAGTGACGGCTTGGAATCTGTTGGCAGACAATTCCGATTGCTGAAAATTTAATCTCACTCTACCGTCGTTCGATTTCTGCGTCGGTGCCTTCAGCTGCCTCCCAGTGACTCGCAGGTCTAGTGTCAGTCAGCAAGCCATTTTCCAATATACAGCAACACCTGTTTACCTTTTGGTTTTAGTTTGATTTTTATTGTAGTTTCCGCAAGGTCGTGTTTCAGCGAGTGCGGTAGCGAAAACGTAATGTGGTGCAAAACAGGTTACAGATCAGTAATAGCTTCCGGGTCATGTAGTAAGAACGACGCTAAGTATAGTAGAAAATCTTTGCCCCCGGCTTTTAAAATTTGTGTGCAGAGTAAAACATGGCAATCTGGTGCTTTTTGTTGGTTTTGTAAACAAGTTTCATGCCAGGTAATAGTAAAATTAGGGGAAAATGAGGCTGGCTTGTGGACTATTTGTATTCATACGCGGCTGGCACAGGAGCCAGCAGACGACCGTGGAATGAGGGGATATGTGGTTGCTGCCAACATTACCAAAAAACGGAATATTGGAATTTGTTGAAATTTACTCTACACATGAGTCTATGGCTGCCCGATTTTTGTGATTTTTTTAGGTGATTTTTAAAGCATTTCTAGGGTGTCATCTGCAACCTTATGTGTAAGAGGAATATATGGCGTTTTCCTCCAAATTTGCATCTATGGTACGTAGCCGATTCTGATTTTTGACGGGGCTACATGTGCAAATGCAGGTTGATGCTTAAAGTTGAATAATCACGATTCTTGCTGATGAAAGGCTTTACTGACTGTTGCCATTTTTGCACTTGGTTACCTTTGGTGAAAGATGCCGGTAACAACTGAAGATGCTTGTGCCAGTCACGAAATTGTTTCCTTAGTAGTCAGTAAGTAGCCGAGGGAAACAACCCATGAGCCATCGGGAATCGAATAAGCTAAGGGTGGTTACCCAAGCTTAGAGCATTAACTCCCCTTCCTCCAGGAGTATAAGAACCACTCAGACCGGTCCAACCTAAGTCTGAGACCCACGCAGAGATCCTCTGACGCTGCCCAAAGCAAAACAGCCCTCATACACCCAAAAGACACATGCCAGGAACAACTTGTCCTTAAGGGCTAAAAGCCATAGGACGTAAAGCAAGCTAATGAAGATGATGATCCCGGCAACCTAAGTTTCGCTTGCTGCTCAGTCGGACACCAAGCGGGGCAGGCGGGAGCATGAAATGTTGCCGTTAATTTATTGGGCCAGGGGGAGTGGGGGAGGTTCGGAAGGTCGGTAGGCCTACCTCAGTTTTGGTGACAGAATTCTTGTGATCTGATCAGCACATCAACACGGAGGTCTTTCTGACGTCAGTATAGAGATATTCAAGTTATTGTGCGCAGATTGGATCATTATCGACATTTTGATGCTTTCGAGCACTGGGGTGTTACAGACCGTTACTGCTACTGTAACAATTTGTACATTCTCTGTCTCTCCCTCTCTCTCTCTGTCTCTCTCTCTCTCTACTACCTCTACCGTTGAAAAATAAAGTTTTCTTGATTTTTTATTCTTTCTCTCTCTCTCTCTCTCTCTCTCTCTCTCTCTCTCTCTCTCTCTCTCTCTCTCTCTCTCTCTCTCTCTCTCATATGACCCAGACGTTTCGCTTTCACAGTAGTGAATATCCCATCAGTAAGTCGTACGACCCAACACCTATTATTTCACGGCCGGCGTTGGCCAAAGGTATTGCTGTATTTACATGTGTGTGCGTTGTCTGTGGGCAGCACACCGTCGGAAGAGCGCCGTGGAACTGCTGGCAGCCAGCAAACCCCAGTACGTCAAGTCGCCGGCCGTGCTCGACACTAGTCACGACCTAGCAGTCACACCCGACCGGCTGTTCAGGTAGGTTCATGTTGTCGTCGTCGTCGTCGTAGTTGTTGGTTTAAACAAGTTTAGTGCAATACAGGTTGTAGGAACGTAACAATTCTGTCAGTCAGTCTACTTCTCTCTCACAATACATGAACGTGTAGGTGACGTGTATTTCATGTGTATGTAATGTGACGTGTAGCAGTTTCATGTGTATGTAATGTGACGTGTATTTCATGTGTATGTAATGTGACGCGTATTTCATGTGTATGTAATGTGACGTGCATTTCATGTGTATGTAATGTGACGTGTATTTCATGTGTATGTAATGTGACGTGTATTTCATGTGTATGTAATGTGACGTGTATTTCATGTGTATGTAATGTGACGTGTAGCAGTTTCATGTGTATGTAATGTGACGTGTATTTCATGTGTATGTAATGTGACGCGTATTTCATGTGTATGTAATGTGACGTGCATTTCATGTGTATGTAATGTGACGTGTATTTCATGTGTATGTAATGTGACGTGCATTTCATGTGTATGTAATGTGACGTGTATTTCATGTGTATGTAATGTGACGTGTATTTCATGTGTATGTAATGTGACGTGTATTTCATGTGTATGTAATGTGACGTGTATTTCATGTGTATGTAATGTGACGTATTTCATGTGTATCTCATGTGTATGTATTGCCACTCTACTATCGTGAGGCGCCCAGAGCTCCAGCAGGAGGTTGGGCGCCAGACAAATCCTCATTATTATTATTATTAACAATTAATGAGCATGAACAAGCACAGCGTATGGTAATACTCAGGTTGGAACAAATACATTGTGAAAGTACTGCCATAGCAGACTAAATTGATCCGTAATTATGATGAATCAACACTACTCTCGTTGTTGTTGTTGTTGTGCAAATGTTTTTGCTTCTTTGGAGAGACCGACAGCGTGCCCTGACGGGGTTGGAGTTATGAAATGAAACTTTGTTTGTCAACGGTAAAAGACATTGGTCCAGTGGTCCAGTTTTCATTCTTGCCGTTGCTACACACACACACACACACACACACACACACACACACACACACACACACACACACACACACACACACACACACACACACACACACACACACACACTATCTGTCTATCTAAGTCCGCTCACAGACACGACATACAAAAGGATATAGGTATCAAATGCAAAGCACATCAGAGGTAAAAGACACAGTAAGTTAAGGTTATCGTCCACTCTTTCATCTGATGTTGCTATTTCATTAATGTAAAGGCAGCCTAAATCGGTTTGTTTTGATTGTCTGTAATTGACGCTACCAGGAATGATTTTTATGGAGGATTGAAACCGTCTGGAAGGGTGGGTGGGTGAGTGGGTAATGTTTGTTGGAACCGGCTAAACGTCTGTGCCATATCTAGGTTTAACAGTTTGGTGCTTTCTGCTGTGGTACACAGAGAGTTCCGTCCGCACTGCCAGTTTTAGAGGGGTGTGTGTGTGTGTGTGTGTGTGTGTGTGTGTCTGTGTCTGTGTGTGTGTGTGTCTGTGTGTGTGTGTGACCCAGACTTTTGGCAGACGTGCGTCCAGGCTGACCCAATAGTCAATACCCAGGGGTGGGTCTTGATTTCATCAGAATTGTTGTTAAGAGGTTCTGCATTCTGTTCAGACAGTCTGTGGTGACCTGCATCAACGCACCAGTTACCAGGTTGTAACAATTCAGAACTAGTCGGCTATTATCCCCCATCAAGCTGTTAAATATTTGATACATGTTACGAGCCACTTTTGAAAACATGATTGTTGCTTGCTGCAAATGCCTAATTCCTAACATTCAGGAACAACTGCAAACATTTTAAAGCGAAGATTTGAAGCGTAAGCTCATCTGTTTTCGACAGAGGGATTCTCATAAATATTGTCACGAGTGGTAGAAATAATTGTTCAGTTACTCCCAATGGAAGCGGATTGTTAAGGATGCTCCTATGAGGTGTGTCCTTCTTCCCGCTTTCTCCTTTTCCCTATTCGATGGCTGTGCAATTCGTGGACCAAGTTTGTTCTCTGTAGTCGGCCGTGCTTTGAAATTGTTGTATCTAGGCCTGTATTGTCTATAAACGTAAGCTAAGAATGGTTGTTCGGAGGGGATGTTTTGTGGTTCTCCAATGAAATCTGCCGTTCCTTCTATTGTGTCCTTTTCCTTAATCCATGGCTTTGTGGTTCATAAAGACCCAAGTTTGTTCTCCATGCTCTTCCTACTTTAAATTACTATTTCTAGCCCTGTATTGTCTACAAACGTGAGCTGACAATGGCTAGTCGGAGTGAAGAATTTATGACACACAGATAACAGCGACCCTTTAATCTTGCACCGTCCCCAAGTAAGCACTATTTTAGAGGGGTTTCTGTTGATCCACAGGACAATCATGGATTTCTAGAAGGGTCCTCTTTTGCTGGAGGGTGGTCAGTGGGTTTCCATGGTTTCCAGTGACGTGTGTTAGTTTTAATCTAGCGTCAGTGGACCGCCAGTCGATGTAGGATTGCGTGATTGATGTGTGCAGGACTGACAGAGCGTAGTGAGTGTCCTGCCGACTCAGCTTTACACTACAACACTATTTGCAAGTGTGTATTGATTTAGCGGCTCGGCGTGCGGTCTGCCTGCCTGTACGCGCTTTTTTCTTCTTTTTTTCTTCTTCTTTTTTTTTTTTTTTTTTTTTTAAATTCCCGTCGGCTATTTTCAACCTGCTTTCCACTGTCTCCATGTGTGAAGGTGACATTCTGTGTGACAGACATTTCTGCGTTGTCTTTGCAGTATTATTGCTGACCTGTGCTGTTTGTCTCCGTCAGGGGGGAGCCGGGGTGGCCGAATGGTAGAGCGTTGGACTTCTAATGCTCGGGTCGTGAGTTGGATCCCGGCTGGAGCCAAATATTTGTGCTGGCTTTTTCATCGTTGCTCCGTCTTTGATATCACCCTATGTGGCGGAAAAGGACGTTACAAAAAAAAGCACCCCCCACCCACCCTTGTCTCGGTGACTCGCACTTGATCAGTTGCAGGCTGAGTGTTTTAATACAGCGTGGTGACTATACTATACTGGGCTTACACTTATGTGGAACTGTTGATGAAGTGACAGTCAGGCACGTCAGTGTCTTTCATTTCAAATTATGCAGGTTTACAGAAATGGGTCTATGTTTGGGAGAAACAAAATATTTTCATTTCATTCAATGAATTTCTCTCGCATTGCAGCCGAGCAATGGGTCCGCATTTCGGAACATCTATAGACAGGAGCGCGGGTGGGTGGGTGGGTGGGTGTTCGGGGGTTTAACGTCCTTTCCCACCACATACGGGTGATACCAAAGACGGGGCAACGATGAAAAAGCCAGCACAAATATTTGGCCCCAGCCGGGATGCGAACTCACGACCCGAGCATTAGAAGTCCAACGCTCTACCATTCCGCCACCCCGGCTCTCCTATAGACAGGAGCGTATTAGTTCTCTTGGTCATTGTCTGGCGTGGCATCAAGGTAGAAAGTATCTTGCTGCAAGTCCTGATGGTATGTACACATAGCAAGGAGCCCAGACAGAAGGGAAAAAGGGCTTACGTCATCTTACGTCTGCAGAACACTGAACAATTTCTTGTTTTTTCTCCCTACCTTTCCTTCTCGATCATTCTGCTGGGCCAGAGAGTTTTTGGGCGACAATTGGAAAGGGGTTTGATCGATTGTTTGCCGCACCCCGCGTTTTTGGCCGGTGGTGGCAGCTGATCTTTTGCATACATGTCTGCTTTATCCCCAATTATGTGCAGATGTAGTGAGCGGCGAGTTTGTTGGGCTGTTTTAGGGGGGACCAAGGTGGGCGACGTTCGGAATGTGACATTGCCGGTAGAATTCCTTTGTGTGCCGGTCAGTGACAGAAATGTGAACTGTTACGGTTTCTTACGCTGTCATCGAATATCAGGATACAAGCTAGCGAAAGAACACCACAAGCTTCACTCAGAGGGGGGTGGGGGGGGGGGAGTTTAACAACGTCCTTGTCCACGACGTCCTTTTCCACCACGTATGGGTGATATCACAGACTGGGCAACAAGAAAAAGGCCAGCACAAATATTTGGCCCCAGCTTGGTTCACTTAGAGGATAATACAGGAGACAAAAGACATGAACAGATCGAAGTGAGTAGCGCAGTCCTTGGTTGTTTTCTTCTGAGGAAAGTTCATCAGACGAGAATTGGCATTTTGAGCTGTCATCGGAATCAACGCTTCATCCAGATAACCCGTCTGTTAACGTGTCTGCTGGTACGTCACGACTTGAAGAAAAGCAGACGGTGCATGCATGGACGGAGCTGAAATTTATCCCCCACGACGCCTTTGGATAGATCTGAAAATTGTTGTGTCAGTGCCGCATGCTTTACCTGAAAACATAAGTGCATCCATGTCACGATCCCCCCCCCCCCCCCCCCCTGTCTGGCAGCTGGATGAGATCGATAACGCGGTAACACGCACACTTCATCCACTCCGGAAGTTCCCTTCGTCGCGTCATCTGATCAAGAGAGGATTTTTTTTTCTGCGATGCTCAGCAGACTTGCTGTATTAGCGGGTCAGTATCGTGTCCTCATGCATCATGCTTACAGAAGATTGAAAAGTCCAACCAGCCAGCAAACGGCTGGGGGCTTAGAGAAACACATGTGCCTTGGCTTGGAGTTCAAACTGCCAGTGCATGGCGAATCAGTCTGGCTGTGAGTTTTCGGGCTGGGCACCGTTTCAGGTTTGGATTTTTTTTTCTTGCGGTTAAATAACCATTGTTGTGATAATGCTGCTGTGGCCAACGTAAATTGCTTGTAATTATTTGTTGGAGGATAGAAAACAGGAACTGTAGACTACTGTGACAGGGTAAATGATATCAGGAGGACAGTATGTTGTAACCACCCTTCTCTTACAGGTCATTTGGTAATATGGTCATCCTTTCAGTTATTCTGAAGTGTTTGCGGGCCAGATATTTGTGCTGGTCTTTTTTCTCGTCGTCCCGTCTTTGATATCACCCGTACGTGGTGGAAAAGGACGTTAAACTCCCAAACACCCACCCACCCCTGGTCTGTTGGCGACTAGCATTTGACTTTGTTAGATCAGCTATACGTTAAAGCTTTATTCTCAGGCATGGTGTGGAGAAGGAAATTCAACCCATACCCAACCAACCCTGGAGCCTGTCAATGCTGTTGGCGTGGGCATATTGCTCTTTACCGTATGCTACTACTGAGAACTCCACAAGTGAGCGATTTCATCTGGTGCACTGTGTGTATAGGTGAGAAACTGGAGGCGTGGTAAACAGAAATACTGTCGCATGCACCAGAGTGAATAACAGGGTGGAGGTCTGCACGTAAAGTAGCGCTTTGCGGCAGCAGGTTTTCACTGCTTCGTCCTCTGACCCTGCGGCGCCGAGAGCATTTCAGTAGATATGGATATGTGCGCCGAGGAGAAGTCTACCATACCATACCATACCATACCATACCATACCATATTCCATGTGCAGAATCTCCTCTGCCACATTACCCTGCCTTTGTCTGCCGGGCGTACATCGAAGCATCAAAGCAATATCACACAACGTAATAAGATTCAACCCCTGAGATTCAAAGTTCACAATGTTCTTTGAAACACGAACGTGCCCGGCATGAGAACAGCCCCCCCCCCCCCTCCTCGGCCCCTCCTCGGCCCCTCCTCACGCGCCGCAGTAGCCTCCAACAGCACGTATCAAAGCCTGGTTACAACGCTGAACCCGACCACATAAAAAGGAAGCTGGTTGACATAGCGCTTTGTGTGAGGGAAGCGAAAAGTATCGCCGGTTGTCCTGTGGGGCCAGCCGGTTATTGATTCAATCCGCCGCCAAGTCAGGTCGGTTCACCCTTGGAGGGGCTCACCTCTCATTCTCTCTGCCGGCTTGCAGCTAATTCGGACTTTTTCATTTAGCGAGAATTGCGTAACACAGAGGCCCCCGGTTATTTTCAGACCGGTCGGCATGGTTATTACTGGTGTCACGATCAAGTCTCGGGCAATGACGGTACGGTGGGTGGTGGTGAGAAAGTGTGTATGAGACTGCGTTAGGACTTTCATTATCGCGTGTTCGTTTTTACGTAACTTGGTGTGAAATTTTCTTGTAGGCGTGCCTTGGTTTCAGCTTCTGCGGGTGTGAGCATGTAGTGTTGTGAAATAGGCAGATGTGTTAGGTTCAGGTAAGTAGGCAAGAGATGCTACACGTACAAAACCGCGCTGGTCTGTTTTTGAGAGAGAGGTGAGGGAGACAGGACTGCAGACAGGTAAGGTTTAACGGGCATGTTTGGCTGACACCATCTGCACCTCGGCCACGACGCAGGTGGTCGTGAGTTCGAATCCCAGGTAGGGCCAAATATTTGAGCTGGCCTTTTTTGTCGTAGCCCCGTCTTTGATATCACCCATACGTGGTGGAACAGGACGTTAAACTCCCAAACACCCACCCCCACGACGCAGGTACTCTGGTAGGTAAAATGGCCAGCTGTTTAATTTGTCAGTTCTTGCGAAGTTTCTGAAATACAGGGTTTTCAAAGACCAGCGGATTTTCTTTTTAACAAACAAAGAGAAAAAAAAAGTGTATGGGTTACATTCTGGAATTTTTACAAATTTGCATTCACATCCTGTTCGTTACCGGCGTGACCGGGTAGCCGAGCTGGTGGAGTGTTGAGCTTTCAGTGCTTGGGTTGTGAGTTCGAATCCCGGCTTGTAGCCAAAAAAAAAAAAAAAAAAAGGAAATGTGCTGGCTTTTCATTTTTTATGTCACCTTTATGTGGTGGAGAAGGACAGGAGACAGCAAACAATTGTCGGCCAAAACTTTTTGAGAGCGTCTCCAAACACTCGGCTACAAGCTTGATCCTTCCAACAGGCTTTCAACTGATGTGTCTTTGTATTGTATGATGTGTAGTATGTACTGACTGACGTGTTGGTCTGTATAGTGTGAATGTGTGTGAGTGACGTGTGTTAGCGCAATGAGTCACTGTGTCTGAGAATGTGCGCTATATAAATGAAATTTATTAATTTATTATTATTCCTGATTCGTGCCAACCCCTGCCCACAGTGGTTTTTGATCGTTTGTTTGTTTGTTTGTTTGTTTGTTTGTTTGTTTGTTTGTTTGTTTGTTTGTATCTGGACCTCTACCATCCAGCGAAAATCCTTTCTTTACAAAGTGATGTTCTTCCAGAGTAAGGATAATGCTGGTCCCCAAACATCCATCAAAGATCCCATGCTTATAAGCTGATTTTTTCCCCAGAGCAATGCTAATGCGGCCATACGGCCATTTCAAGTCACCAGCGCCGTGAACTCTCTCTAAATCAAGTGTCTGGCTGGCCAGAGGTGGATTTGCCGCACCATCAAAGCCTGCACCATTCCTTCTGGATGCAGTTTAGTCGATTTTTTTTTTTCTTCCCGAGGCATGGGAATGAATGGTTTCGAGGGGAGGGAAAAGACAGGGAGGAGTGTGATGGGCAGCAGACTCTCAGGGGATGCTCTTCGCTGCCTTGATGGCCATTGTCTGTTGGGGTTAGCGCCACTTGCTGCCAAACAGAGATCGATGAGAGGGAAAAGTGAATATGTAGACATTTTAGGTTATTCAGTGTATCTGTGCGCCACATCGCTAAGCACGGCTAAATTTTCAAGAGGCGTCTTTGCAGTGGCTTTTGTGGCTTCTATGGGGTTTTCTGCGTCATTCCTGAATTGTAAACAAGTCCACGAAAGATAAGCATTTGATCGTTGCCGGCTTGGCGTCATTGTGTACCCGGTCGACGATATTCGATATTCCGATGGGACTGGTTTTGTCGACAGTTTCCGATATTCGGCGTTAGGACGTGGTTCCTG
Organism: Batillaria attramentaria; assembly: GCA_018292915.2. NCBI lineage: Eukaryota > Metazoa > Mollusca > Gastropoda > Batillariidae > Batillaria > Batillaria attramentaria. The sequence continues at coordinate 609,394 of JACVVK020000163.1, read as the reverse complement.
GCAGATTCTGTGGCCGGTATGATGTTTTTTTGCATGTTGAATTCGTGAAGACACGCTTTCGTATAGTGGGTTCCATTGGCTTTTCGGTTAGAGGATAACTTATTTTTTCCTTCATGCTCTTCAAGTCGGAATGGCGTGCGATGCCCGTCACATTTTACGTTCGTACTGGTTTCAAGTGTGTCTGTGTCTGTAAAACTATTCTCTGTAAGAAGAAAAATTTCAGCATTGTAAGTTACCATTTTTGGGCATAGTAGGGTCGTGGCTTATGAGAATCTGAATTTACTCTTCAGGTGACTGAGCTTAAGTGGATGTGCTAGTTCATAAAATGTATGTGTCGGTAGCCGGTTAGTACGAGTACTTCAAGCTGCGTGCGTGCGAATTTTACAGTGTCTGTCGTGCTTTCGAAGCAGACTATACTCATCGTCTGTAGTTGTTCTTAATTATTTATTGTTCTTCATTTGTTTTAGGTCACGCAGAAGCAAAGAGAAGCTACCGCCCAGGTCCAAGTCTGAGTTCGACATTTCTCGCCTTCAGGAGCTAGAGAGCGACGAAGCGGACGGCAACCCGGGTGAACAGAGTGATGGAGACGCAGAAGAGCCGACAGGAGACTTTGGTGACCGTACATCTCTGACCAGTTCCCCAATAACCACGCAGACAGCGGGCGACGCGACGCAACCCGACGGAGAGACAACATCATCAGGTGCAACTACCATCACCGCCACCACTTCTACAACTACCACCACATGTGCCATTACGCCAGCAGATACAGCGAGTAAGAGGCAGGATAAAATCGATAACTCGCCAGACAGAGAGGATGACAGTGAGTTTTTCTCTACTCCCCACGCCAGCAGTGCTCCTGCTACAGCGGCAGCTTTAACTACGCCAGCTACGCCGGCGTCGACCGTGCCACCGCCGCTGCCACCCAAGCCCAAGCCCAAACCCAAGCCCAAACCCAGGGTGAAGCCCAAACCCTCCGTGGCCCAGCCGGCACCTGTGATTTACACGGCCAAGCCCATCTACATAAACCTCGCCACCACTCAGGCACAGCCTGGTAACGGTGCCACCACCACTTCCACCACCACCACCCCCACCACCCCAACCACGGCCGCTGGAGCGGCGGCGCACGGCAACACTATCACCACAATCACTGCCAGCCAAGCGGCGGGACTGAGCGCTATGTCGGAGGAGAGCTCGGACAGGACCCCCACGAACCCTACAGGTGGAGACGTGGCCCAGGTGACTCACCTGACCGCCACTACACCTGTGGAGGAAGGCGCGGCGTGCGCCGGTACCAGAAGCAAGGCCGTGGACATCTCCAGCACCGCCGACGGTACCGTGGGCGCCGTCATCGCCAACGTCGTCAGCGTCAGCGCCGGCGCCACCAGCTCCTCGGCTCCCAAAGGCGGGTTGCACGTGTCGGACCTTTCCAGTGGTGGCGGGGCCATGGCGGGCTACCCGGTGCCTCGCTCCTTCTCGGACATCTCGTGCCACCACTCGCGCGCCGGGTCCGACGTGTCTTCCGAGGCCAGCCGGGCCTCCAGGACCTCGCGGGCCTCCCGAGCCAGCGCTGGGGCCAACCTGGAGAAGTTCTTCAACGAGATGGGCATGGAGAAGGACATTCTCGACCCTCTCCTCCGCCGGCAGCAGAGACAGGGATCCGAGCTGGACATCTACGAAAGCGTCAGCTCGCTAGACTCGCATGACGCGCGGAGTATATGCAGCGCGTTGTCCAGGACGGAGATGAGGGACCTGTCATCGTCAGACGCGGAGTCGTTCAGTGACCGCGGTCAGCAGCAGACGTCTGTGGTGGAGCGAAACGCGCGAATTATCAAGTGGTTGTGCAGTGTGAAGAAAGCGAAACACACCCAGCCTGGATTTCAAGGAAGTGCTAGTTAGCCGGTGTGTGTGTGTGTGTGTGTGTGTGTGTGTGTGTGTGTGTGTGTGTGTGTGTGTGTGAGAGAGAGAGAGAGAGAGAGAGAGAGCATTGTTTGTATCGGCGTCACGTGTGATACAGAGTCAAAGTGTGAAAGTCAGTCAAGCGAGACGTAGCCTACATATTTCACAGACATGCTTATGTGCACTTACGGTTGCGTTGTACGGCATACGAAAGACAGCTGGTGCTTCTTCAAGTTCAAAGTTGGTCGTTGGTTTTTTTTTTTGTTTTTTTTTTCTTTTTCTTTTTCTTTGTTTTTAAGGGATTGTTCGTCCTGCCAGCTTTGGGTACGGTACATACTGTTCATCACTTCACCTGGCTGCAACTGCTGTGACGTACACTGTATAGCCCTATATTGTGACAACTGTAAGCAAAAGCTAGGAGAGAGTGTGTCAAGGGTGCTACCCCACAATTCAAGGCGAAGCAGGCTACTGGCATGAAATCAGATGGCATGACTACGACTGCAAATTATGGAAAGTAGCTTTCACGGGACGTGCAACAAACGAAACCACTTGATACAGTGTACCCGTCATTCTGTAGTGACTTCGCTGGAAGAGCTGAAAACAAATTGCATGGTGGTTGTGTGTCATTTTCGTTCATGGAAACGATTGTTACGCCATTTTCTCCTTGGCTGTGATGTCCTGTTGATAAGGAAGCTTTACGCAAGTTTTGCTGTTTTAATTACTATCGGTTATGTACTTTTTCCGGCGTGATTCTTCCCATAATCAGGAGTTGTGTTGTCGTACATACCCTGTGGGACTTGTTTCTTGTTAGTCTTTTTTTAAACTTTTTTTTTTTTAAATCGGAAATGGTTAGATGTTTGTTTGGTGTTTTGTGGGGTTTTCCCACAGTTGACCACAAAACCAGTCAGCTTTCGGCTGAACTCAATCGTTACTGTTGCTGATTAAGCTGGGCGTGTCTTAAATGTCAACTGATTTTATGTTTTGAAATATGAAGTCGTCAGTATTCCTTTGTCTCTATGGTTAAAGTCTTCACGTTTGTAACGAGTTCTGATGGGAAAAACTGCCGCTTACAAAAATCTAAGGTTGTTTGCCACATGAATAGACGTTCGTTTTGGTCATTGCGACCATTTTCGTGACTTTGTGGCTTCTAATAGTAAAAAGTATGACTTTTTTTGCCGATCGCCACAAAGATCTAAGGTCGTTTGCCACATGAATAGACGTTCGTTTTGGTCATTGCGACCATTTTCGTGACTTTGTGGCTTCTAATAGTAAAAGGTGTGACCTTTTTGGCCGATCGTCTCCATATCTGTACTACACATCGATACGACCAATTCGCTAAAAAAAGAAAAAGAAAAAAAAAAGCCACCAATCAGCGGTGTCTGGCTCAGTAGCTGGTGTTCAGTCTGCCACTGACCAAATGACGTCATCTGCTCAGTGCGCGGTACACAGCTACATACATATAGCAACATGTACGCTAGTTCGGGTAACCCATGAGTGTTCGGGGAAGACACATCCTCGATTAGAGGGGAAACCATGCCTACATGTACGCCAACCCGAGTCACCACAATGGGTTCAGTTGCTGTCAATCAGCGCTGTCTGGCTCAGTAGCTGGTGTTCAGTCTGCCACTGACCAAATGACGTCATCTGCTCAGTGCGCGGTACACAGCTACATACATATAGCAACATGTACGCTAGTTCGGGTAACCCATGAGTGTTCGGGGAAGACACATCCTCGATTAGAGGGGAAACCATGCCTACATGTACGCCAACCCGAGTCACCACAATGGGTTCAGTTGCTGTCAATCAGCGCTGTCTGGCTCAGTAGCTGGTGTTCAGTCTGCCACTGACCAAATGACGTCATCTGCTCAGTGCGCGGTACACAGCTACATACATATAGCAACATGTACGCTAGTTCGGGTAACCCATGAGTGTTCGGGGAAGACACATCCTCGATTAGAGGGGAAACCATGCCTGCATGTACGCCAACTCGAGTCACCACAATGGGTTCAGTTGCTGTCAATCAGCGCTGTCTGGCTCAGTAGCTGGTGTTCAGTCTGCCACTGACCAAATGACGTCATCTGCTCAGTGCGCGGTACACAGCTACATACATATAGCAACATGTACGCTAGTTCGGGTAACCCATGAGTGTTCGGGGAAGACACATCCTCGATTAGAGGGGAAACCATGCCTACATGTACGCCAACCCGAGTCACCACAATGGGTTCAGTTGCTGTCAATCAGCGCTGTCTGGCTCAGTAGCTGGTGTTCAGTCTGCCACTGACCAAATGACGTCATCTGCTCAGTGCGCGGTACACAGCTACATACATATAGCAACATGTACGCTAGTTCGGGTAACCCATGAGTGTTCGGGGAAGACACATCCTCGATTAGAGGGGAAACCATGCCTACATGTACGCCAACCCGAGTCACCACAATGGGTTCAGTTGCTGTCAATCAGCGCTGTCTGGCTCAGTAGCTGGTGTTCAGTCTGCCACTGA